>JARFOC010044881.1:0-22329 GCA_031763485.1 Osmoderma eremita | reverse complement strand
TTATGTCGCGAGATACTTCAAAGTCATTTTAATAGTCGTAATTACGTTCCCAGATACCTATTGTGCTAGTTGGGAGTTCTTTTTAAATTTCTTTAATTTTTGAGAACTGCTTTTATTTATATTCATTTGCCATTTTTTATTGAAGTCATTTTTCCTCTCTTCCTAATAAACATGCCATTTCTAATCTACCAAGGATATTGCTTTTATCCCTTATCTCCCAAATATGTTCCTTGGCGCTAATTTTAAACTATTGCTAAATAATCCAAATAATTATAAATACGTAGGAAATCTGACTTAAGGATGGCGGAAATCAAAGCTAAAGACTAGCAACGAATCAAAACAAGTTCTTGTTTCGGCCTCGCCTAGGAATCATCCAGAATTGATTTACTGTTTTTAGAATGTAGACATCTTTTCAAAACATCTTAAATTTTAGGTATTAAGTATAATAGATAATGTCAAAATACAATGAAGTTTTTATTCTTAATTAAAAACATAAAGTTTGTAAAGGAATATCAAACTATGTTACATACAATTTATAAACCTTTCCAATCAACAAATAGTTACAGGCAAAAATATATCATGATGTGTTTGAAATGTGTTAATCCTTTAAAGTTTCTATTAGTTGTTTTTATCTTCCTGCAATCTTTGGATTTCGTAGAGAGCTATTTTTTAAAATTTAAAGTAGATATGCGATTCATTCCCCACTAATGGCAGCCGTTCGGATCTAGCGTATGTGTGTATCTTTCCTCTAGCTTGCACTGTCCGGTTATATTTTTCTCCTGGTGCACATAACGAAACAGTAATGGCATAATCGATACTGTGTTATGATTGATCTGTAACTAAAAGCTCTCCCTAGGACACAAATTGAACTAATTTCTAACAGATTCAAACAGAATTATTGAAATTATTGAATTACCACCGTTGATTTCATAGGAATTTCCTTTGCCTTTGTCAAAATCCAGATAATAAATATACATACAATAGTCAGAGACACGCAGACATGTATATTTGTATCTACACAGACCCACACATTTCTGTGCAACTGCTGAATATGGCCGACAGGAGCAGTAAATAACGGCTTTATCTCTTTAGGTCTAGTAGAACGAACACACGCGAATTATGTCCGTTACCGTGAGCATTGCAGCAGTTATAACGACATAAATTTAGGACTAAAACCGTAGTAGATGTCTCCTCAACGAAAATACTTTATTTGACCATGGATACCAGAATCATTCTCTAAAATGATATACCTACATATAAAGCGAAAATAATAACAATAATGAAAATGGCAAGGACATTTGAAATAACATTTTCTCTATTCAATCGCTCGCTGAATTTTGCAGGATAACGACGAAGCCAGTCGCAAAATCCGGGCGAACTTCCTGTTACTCGCATAATTCAATCCTTTTCAGACTAGGACTGTCGGAATCACGACACACAATTGATTTTTCTTGCGAAAATCGAAAAAGAGTTTCAGTAAATCAGTTCAGTTATATATACACCGTGTGTGCGATAGGTGCATGATCACCCGATGACACACGAGGTCGACCCAATAGCGTACGATGGGGAGATCTGTTGGAAAAAATACAGCAGCAGTCCGGAAATTTATGCATTATTAAAAACAATCACTTGTTGGGAACATATCTCATTTTCTATAAATGAAAATATTAATTTAAGATAGAGAAAATGGTGAAATATGATTATGTAAACCTAAAAAAATCTGTTTATGAGTAGGTGCAAAATAAAATGATATGAAATGCTTTTTGTCAAACCAATAAAATGATAAATTCTTCTAAAAAACCTAAAGATGTGTTTCAAAATATAATTTACCAATGTTGATGTAACAATTATAACAATTTACTAAATACCTTATCAAATATAACCTGTGTATGTATGTAAGATGTGTACCACCCACTTCTGCCTTCTGCACCCTCGTCACTCGTTCTACTCCTTCCAAATCTTCACTCCACTCCACTTTTCTAATCACCCCTTCTTTAACACTCGTTTTCTTAATTTCACCCACAGACTTAACTTATCTGACTTTTTAGACTCAATTTGGTTATTTTCATTTAATCTCTAATATTAAATTCAAATATCAATCGTATAGGTGGCAGTCCTGCGCGTATTCAATTAACCCTGATGATAAATGCGTAGTATGTTGTTGGCTAGGTTTTAGTGGGTTTTAGCACAGAATAAACAGTAGGGACAACAGCGAGTCGCAGAATTTGTGCGCAGACTCCAAATCGCCATTTTACGGATCGTCTCTGTTTACGTTTTGCTGTATTTTACAATAGTTTGCATTTTATCATTATTACGAAGAGTTTTGAGTTATATATAATAACATTTTCATGGATAAAATCATAAAGTGCTGTAGCAGAAAATGCAAAAAAGTAGTAGTAGGATATCATAAAATGAGACTAGTTGAAATAAGTGAATGTGTGTTCGTTGATGACATTGCAATAATGGCAAACACAGAGAGCAACTTGCAATATAATGTGGACATATGGGTCAAAGAACCGGAAGCTAAGGGCATGACAGTTAACATAAAGAAGACTAAGAACATTGCGATACCCGAAGTAGAATGGAAAATTTAAGTAAAAAAATATACCCCTTACCACCTTGTTGAGTAAAGAACTCTGTATACGTATTTCGGCAACTAAGTTGCCATCCTCAGCAGAAAAACGAGAGAACAAACCGGTTCTTAGAACGCCACTATCAAACAACACGAATGTTTGATAGTGCCGTTCTAAAGAAAATTTTATATAATCATGATTTGTTAATTTGACCATGGATAAAATTTCTTTAAGTAAACGAATTTTGTTGCTGGAAAGTTTTAATCACATACAGAATTCTAAAAAACTTAAGGTGCGTGATACAATATATTTTGGACAGTTACCCTATAATATATTTTAGTATGAACGTGTTATTCGTTTATTTAATTTTGGAAATATAATAGGAAATAGATCTGCTAACGTGAAAACATAATTTGGTTCAATTATCAATCACTTGAAAACCATCTTTATTTTACAAATCTCTTTGTTCAACTGTAACATCCACTTAATACATTTCCTTTTTTAATGTTTCCCACGTTTACTCGAGCTGTAGGAAGAGAAACTTTATAATGCATACACAATTTACGTTGAAATAACCAAGTTCGAATCCCATTTGTACGGCGCGGAAAAGTTTTCTTAGGAAGTTCGTTCGTCGCCGCATAAAAAATGCGGGAATATTCAATTTGTTCTCTAAAGGCGAATCTCCTTAAATTTTGAGTGAAGGTTCAATTGATCGCCGCGGCTACGTATAATATAAAATTTTATTTGGATGCTGTCGAGGTATTCATTTTGATAACATTGTGTGTTGAAAGTTTCAACAAACATTAAAAATATTTGGCCAAAAGTTACCAACGCTATGGGGTTTCTGTTTCTTGGCAAACATTTCAGAAATTTTGAATTGTGCCAAAAGGGTTTTATCTGAGAGCTGTATTCGTTTTTCCATCATCAAAGAAGATAAACACACTGTTCGGATTACTCCTCCCGCACAAGTACTAATTAATCCGGGACAACACGTGTTTCGGGAATACGTGGATTCCCATTGTCAAGTCGAATAGCCGAAGATGGGGAAGATGGTTGAATGGAACTATACAGACTAGTGATGTGTAAATCTGCCTTGTTTGCGTAGCAACTACAAACTGCTACTGCTACGTTTGTGTACCCGTTAAAGAAACTGCTATGTGTAGCAGTTTTCTTTACATAGCGGTATATGATAAACTTGTTAGACTTGGGGAATGCCTTTGGTGTTGTTACTCGGCCAATAGAGGGCTCTGAGTGCAAAATTTTATCTACTAGAGGGCTCTGAGTGTGAAATTCTAGAAGTCTGCATAGAGTATTTGCAATTTATATTACAATTCCTTTAGTTGTTAGTAGTTCTTTTGGTTTTTAGTTGTTGTTTAATCATTATCGTTAATTATTATTATTTTGTTGACACACGTCGAGCTAAAAATGATTCATCGCCAAGTACCTCGATCCGACTGTATTTTTTAGTGTAATTATATTCCTGCCGTAGTGGTCTAGTGGGTTGGTTGCTAGACTACTAACTTGAAGGGCCCGGGTTCGATTCCCGTCCGGCGCCAATAACATCGATGGCGTTTTTACGGCCACGGCTCGACTCAGGCTGTAAAAATGAGTACCTGGAAGTCAAATTCTGGGATAATAATAGGGGGTCGGCTCGTAGCGCTTGCCACGTTACAGTCCTAGTGTACCGAAAAAGGCTAATAATCATGGAAGACCACCCCTGCCCTGCCTTCTTCCCCTAAGAGCCAGGAGGCTTGTTAAAAGGGGACTATTATTATTTATATTTTCCTAATGGCTATGTTTATGTTGAGTAGGGTAAATTAATGTTAGAGCGAATTGTTTTCCTTCAGAGTCTTTAGTTTCTAAGTTGCTATTGTAGAAGTCAGTACGTGAATAAAATTATTGTTAAAGCTGGTTGGAGCGTTGTGTTTGAAAAATAAGTGGATTTAACAATTTTGTGCGGCAGGAGTAACAATGTGTTGGTAAAACTAATAAATAAAAGCAATAATACCAAAATCACTGCATTAGAATAGAATAATGATTTATACGATTACAAAAACAACTAAAATCTATTTAACAATAACACAGTAATATTTTTTTAATCACATGAATATTATAACTTTATTTGCAAATTCACCCAAACTTCAACTAGAAAGAAAATGCTTCAAATTAATAAATTATATACGTATGCTCGTGATGCGTGTACATAGAAGCCGCTCACTGGTAATGGGTGATCTGTATCTAATACCCAATGCAAAGAAACAGTTTTCGAAGCGAGATCTTTACAAACGTTTTATTCTTTATAGCGTTTTACTGTACACTGCTATACATCTACATTTGATGTTTCGCGACGTGATAAAACACTGCTATTGGTAGTTAGCAGCTACAAAATAGCAGCTTCGTTCATAGCAACCCATCACTAATTCAGACATTGAAAATATTCTCGCGGTTTTTGAGAGACGCTATCGTGGTTTCGTTCCGAATCCGTTTTCAGCTTGTTAGATACAATTTATATACTCTTTCTTATAGTGGCGGTTATGTTGGACCTTGCTTGAACCTAGGTTTGTGCTTTTCTGGTCAGTGGATGACGTTTACAGCGCAATTTTTGTTCTCTTTCGAATATTTGCATATTCATCTCCACTCTCCTCAGATGTAGAAGACCTATCGACGTCTAAGGCTTCTTTTTTCCTTACTATAAGTCCATCAATGATGAAAAGACACACGAAACTACTGAAGCTAGTATAAGGTTGTATCGAGCAGGGAAACGAAAGACACGCGACGACTGATTACCAACAAATAAAACGAGTGAGAAGTTGATGTTGGCCCTCTTATATACATACATATATAACGAACTGAAAGGGGAATAATCCAGAATTTCCGGAAATCCATTTTGAGTATCCACGGACATATTTTACTGACGCAGCCGACAAAGTTCAAAGAGTCTTTAACGGCATCCCCGAAGACAAAGGACCAAAGGATGGCGCCCGGTGCAAAAAATGGGACATTTCTTGTGAAGATTACTCACAAAATGAGGGATCGTTGGTTTCAGTGTTGAATGCAAAAAAAACATTATTGTTCATACATGGTTAAATACTTATAATCACATATAATGATGGGCGATTTCTTGCAAATTCGGCTACTCCAAGAAGCTATTGGCGGTAATTTTTTTTATGTTCTAGAATCTAGAACGATACCTTATCTGCGGAAGATTAGAAGATATTACAAATCTCGCGACACACCTGAGATGTATTCGCGGCGCACCAACGTGTCGCGACACGGCGGTTGGGAACCGCTGGTATAGATCATAGTGTTCTACTGCGTAAACTTTCTACTTTTGGTCTTTGGTCCAATTCTGTTAGATTCCTTGAAAGTCTATCTGTATGATAGATGCAACTACATAAGTGTCTTATAACAGGTATAGGTCCCATCATTTTTATCCTTCTTCTTGAGTCCCGCAGAGTTCGAATTTGGAACCGCTGCTCTTTCTCATTTTGATTAATGATCTGCTTTAATGTCCTGATTTAGTTTACGCAGATCCATTTATTAAGTCTTTTCTGGATGTCAATCTCCTTCAAGACAATTTAACTTTACTTAAGAATTGGTGCAAGATAAATAACCTACATTTAAAACTAAAAAGATGTTGTTTCTCTTACACAAGACATAAATAATGTGCCATCGGTGTATACTATAAACAATGAACCCTTACTTAAATTTAGTAATGTAAACTTCCATTTTTTGTAGAATGGAACAAAAAACGATTTTTACTTTTGATTGTTTATTTGGGTCAATATCACCATTTAGTTATAATACGTACATATCTAATGTATAAGTACATATAGTGATAAGTATGTGTAGTATAATGCATCACAATAACATCAGTCGAATACTATAATATTATAAATAAACTCATAACATATCACAAGAGCTAATCTAATATATACAATATATTACATCCATACACCAGTAGAAAATTACGTTTAAAATAATTATTTTATTTTATGTTTCGTATTGATCTGGAGTATTTTAAGGCTTTGCAGGAGCCAGAAACACGCTGAAGCCAAAAAGAATACTTCAATCATCACCAAGATCTTGCCGTTAATATCGGGGAAGTCCAATCTCTGCAAGGCGGTCACCAAAAGGGCGCAACGCAATAATTCCAATACGCATGCGTACTGCCTATTCTCAAACAATAATCCGATATTTGTTAAAGACGCCATTATGTATAACACAGCTCCGAAAACGATTAACGGATTCATAACCTGCAAAAATGATAAGAGATAAAAGATATTAGAGACTCAAAAAATTAACAGAAACTAGTTCACAGCCATTCACACTTGACATGCAAAGTTTACTCATTCCAAGGCGTCGTATTTTTAAGGATCATGCAGCGGAGCGCGAAGTGGATGCTAAAAGTAGGGCACTCACCATGTAGCGGCTGATGAGCTCTTGATAACCCACCACCATTATCAGAAAGTGCACGAAAAGATATACGTTACACCAGACGGGCAATTTGACGTGATACTTTTTCCTGGAACGGATCTGCAACAAAGGAAGGCGGATGTTATTCGCGAATAGCTCTTGACGGAAATCATTTGCTTTTCGGGATTGAATGCGTTTAATGTAGCTCCTGCCTCATAGCTTCATATTGAAGTTTTAAATTTTATTAAAATATGAGATATTTTCCCCCTGAGAAAATTTCCGACTTCATACTCTTAATTAATTATTCTTTTGGCGTTTCCAAAATATTTTACATTAATGTGAACTACGTACGTGATAAGGTGTTGACACTATTCTTCTAGAAAATGCATTAGGTATATCGCACGTACACAGTTATTACTTACATCGGGCTTGTCTGCATCTAAACCTAGTCTAGGTTTCCCTGGTTTCCAGCTGGGGCCGTAGAATATAGCTGCCAATTTATTCTTCCAATCCTGCATCGCCCTGAACTTCTTTATAACGTAAATCGTATAAAAACTCTGCAAATAAATTTATTCATTTATTCGTGTCAGAAGCATCAAAGAGAATTTAAACACTATTCACATAGGGCAGTGGTGCTAAACCTTTTTGTATTATATTATATTCTGTTTTAAATTTAAGCATTGTTTATAGACCGTATGGAAAACTATGTACCTAATTCATATTGAGGATTAAAATTTTTGACATTTATTATCATTTTTATTAAAAAGAAAATCAATCCAATTTTGTAAAAATTAAAATAGAATAAACGACAAACAAAACGTAATTGCATTAAGATAAATTGTTTTACAAATATTGCTGTCGTTCATTGGTGTTGAGCTTGCATCTGAGAAACCAAATGATTAATATCTGGTTCAATATTTGTAGATTGAACTCAAAATTTCATCAAGATTATCATCTCTAAGATAGTTTCGATGTGAAACTTCATTATTGAAAATGTCTGCTCACATAATATTTAAGGCCAAATAAACTTGCACATATGTTAACTCGATTACGCAAATGCGAGTAGCTTGGTAAGGCATTTAAAAAAGTTGAGCAGGTTCCCTCCTTAAGTTTGGAATTCAGTATCAATTGAAGATCAATGACTTCCAAGTGTAAATCTGAATCAACCTCTTGATGAAAAATTCAAACGCGTTGGCAAATGTTCTGACAAGTATTTTATCTCCATTAAATTCCACAAATCTACTGCTTTTATCACATCGCTCATAACATTGTCAAAACCTAAAACTTGACCTATCAATTTTTGCTGATGAATAATAGTATTTTATTAGCTCTTGCTGTGGCCCCATTCTTGCGTATGTTTATGAAGGCGAAATAAGATTCCTTTCTGCCGACCATTCCTAGCACGAGCAGCATCGGTAGCTCTTCCACGAGTTTAGACAATTCCAAACCAAGCTTTTCAATACTTAGAGGTAAGCCTTGCAATGAGACTGCTCCTGTCGTCGGGCCGGGCAATGAATCTGATTCTACAAGCTCCTCATATACTTCAAAATCGTCGGAAAATTCGCCATTTGGGATATTGATGTAACGCCAGTTGATTCATCCACAGCAAGTGAATAACGTCTACGTCGTTGAAACATTTCAGAAAAGCTTGTTTTAATGTTTTCTGAATACCGATTATGGTCATCCGGTTCAAACTGATGGCACTAAATTCGGTTACATAATTCGAGCAGCAAATTTTTTACAAAATCACCATGAAGGAACGGTCTTGAACGTTTGGCTATCGAATGAGCGATATTAAAACTTACTTCAACTGCTCGTTCCAAATCACGGTTGCATTTGACCTTGGTACCATAAGCTACCATTAGCCTGAACACAACGGCCAGGCGTACATATGCTGGATTGTTTGTGGTACACCACAATCACATAAATTAGAATCTACCAGGTATCCCCATTTACTGAGAGTTTTTTTTATCTTGAGGTGCCCGTATGAAGCATATTTAATGCCTTCAATGTTTTCCAATTCTCGTTGCAGCCAAGTACCAAAACTGGAGCCAAAAAATGGCTCGATCTACCACTAGTTTCCTGAGCTTCATCCTTTGAGCTAAATAAACTTTTCCTGGATTTTAACGTTCGGTTAATTAACTGAAGATCGCAGAGAAAGTGTCTAGAATCAAATAATTTGCTGATTTGATTTCTTGTTTTGTGATGCTTCTCTGAGAATGACAGGAGGACCAATGCCAGCTTAATGGTGTACTTTATCTAGAGGAGTAGCTTTCAGGCAACCAGTAATAATCCTATTTATGTCATTCAGGGCGACATCAACCTGCCTTGCGTGTGCTGATCTTGTACGTCTTTGAATGTTTTTGCTTGTGCTTTTATTGCTCGACGTATATATATATATATATACACCTATATATATATATATATATATATACACCTATATATATATATATATATATATACACCTATATATATATATATATATATATATATACACCTATATATATATATATATATATAGGTGTTGGTTTCTCCAGAGGATAGTATAGTGATGTATACGTTGAATAGGATGGAAGCCAACACAGTACTCAAAGAAATGAAATGAAATCTTAAAAACGTCAATCCAATTATGACTATCATTCAAGTCATTTTAGTCAAATTAGATTTCAAGATTGTGTTTGACATAAAATGAAAAGCTAAACGCGGAATCAATGAATCAAATTATATTACGATAATTAATTAGAAGAGTGCGCCCTCTGTATTTCCACTTATCCAGCAATTCCTCCCATCACCCCTACAAGATTTTATAGTGTAATATAATTCAATTAAACGCATTAAGATTTCTATTTTGATCTAGCTTTTCGCCGTTTTCTCGATACTAAATAATTCAATCTTAAAATGACTTTCATTAGGAAGTTATTCCTAACATGCCTGAGCTGAAAATATCTGCTGGAGACGTGCGTGTATATTATAAAAATATTTACCTGGAGATGTACAGGGTTAAAGGACGGTTGATTGAATACTAGTCCGTAGACTATATCTTCGTTTGCTCGTTCCTCGGCAAAGGTCCCGAATATCCTGTCCCAAATTATCAAGACCCCACCGTAATTTTTATCCAAGCAATACAGGTTGCTGCCTGAAAATTTGAAAAAGTGTATTCAATAACATAAAGGTGAAATTAGATATATTATATTCAACAGTATTGACTTGCACTGTAAGTTGAAACTTTTTGCTACGCATTAAAGTTTAATAAAGACATGTCAGCTATTGGATATTAATAAAACTAACCGTAGGACGTTTTTCGGCAAAAAATTCCTTACACGAGGGTTATTTTTTTAGTGTTGAATAAAAGGAAACAGTACCGTAGATGGACCTAATGTGCTTTAGTGCTTGTTATTGTACGAGTATTATCCACAAAAATTGATACACTTTTGCATTCGTTCTAACCAAATGTAAATTCATTAGAGTTACTAAATGTCTATATAGGAAAACCAGAAGCAGCGTTATAAGTAAAGACATAAAAAACATGGAAACGTTCAACATTAAGCAGGTAGTACGACGGGGAGGAAGTCTAAGTGCTCTACTTTTTATCGCTTTTATGGATGATTTAATAAAAGAATCTAAGCGGATGACAAAATCACTAAATGTAGACCATAGGAATCTTGAAAGAATAGACATCACATAGTGCATTTTTGCAAACGACATCGCAATTATTGCAGGAAGGGAAAAATACTTTGAGCTAAATTTAAATGTTTGGAAAAAGGAATGGGATGAAAATGAATAAAGCAAAAACAAAAGTCATGTCCATGAGAATGCAAACACAAATTCAAATTCAGGTCGATGAGAAAAGAAAGGAGCAGGTCAAACGTTTTGAATATTTGGGAACAACTATAGAAGAGACAGGAAGACAGGAAATCGAACTGACTAAGGGAATAGAGAAGGCCAATAAAGTATACCAAGCAATGAGAAAATGCCCTATAAATAAGAAAGAAGTAAGCAAACAAACTAAAATGAAGGTTTACAAAACCATTTACAGACAGAATCGTGGGTTTTAACGCAAAAAGAAAACAATATGATACGTGCAGCAGAAATGAGGTATTTACGAAGGGTGCAGGGATTACTAGAGTCGATGGGGTTAGAAACAAAGACATCACAAAAAAACTAGAAGTATACGCAGTAGAAAATTACATAGAGCGTACTTAACTCGGATGGTGGGAACACTTGCAGAGGCTAGGCATAATACGCCAGTTAAGGGAATTTGGGAAGCCAGAGGTGCTGAGAGGAGGAGGGGAGGAGGAGGGGAGGACGACCCAAGGACACGTAGGATAATACACTTGCGAACATCTTACGGAGAAAAGGGAAAACGTGGTTAAAAGAATATGGCAATGGCAATTTTATGAAAAGTTGACCTTACACCCTTGTGGGTAATTTAGGTTGTTTTGATTATACATATATATCAAACCAAAGGTTAAAGCAGTTGTACCAGTCATCACGGCGACTTGATTATTAAGAGCGAAACGCATAACTTTTGTTGTATTCTCCTCATCTTGAAACACCCAAACGGCGGATTCCTATTTGTTTTTGAGCTCATAGGAATAAGTCCACAATGCATAGCCACTCACGATACCGCAAAATTTCTTCGAGTTTCGATATTAAACCGGCACGAATTGAGGGGCGCTGGATTTAGTTCTTCATTTAAAAGATGCGGGATCCAACTGGAAACTAATTTCCTCGCGCTCAATACATCATATAAGATTTTTGGATTGAGGGTTTTGAAATCCTTAAGGACGTTCCAATCTCGCGATATGCCACATGTCTATTTTCCTTGATTAAATGGCGCACAAAATCGATGTTTTTCTGTTCCTGGTGGACCCGACCTTGGATCTTCGCTGAGACTAGTGCGTCCATGTTTGAAAGTACCAAGTGGAAATTGTCAATTGAAGCGATGCCTCGTCACCGAAAATAGAAGCCAACTCGGCGAGACACTGTTGTTGAAATAATCTTCTTGATTGTGAAAAATTATTGCGCGAAAATTGTCTCGACCCAATTCCATTTCGTCAGGTGACGTCAACATTAAATATTCACTGGGGCTAACTCACTTGCCATATCGTAATGAAACTTTACAATTAGCTTAACTTAATATTGAGGTTAACTTTGTCTGCTAAGGTTCTATTGGTAGTGCCCTCTATGCGGCTGTATGCAAAGGTGAATAGACAGCCCTCGTAATATATTAAATATTTCTGATTCAACACGTAATAGTCCGTCCAGTTTATATATAACACTAGTAACAGTAAGCTGATAGTCAGTAGAATGATTGCAGGGCTAGATCATAGATCTTGCCGACAATTTCATAAAGCAATTCATTCATTTGAAACCAGCTAATGATATCCCTAAGGATTTCGTGATTAATCAATTCTATGTGTATAAGGGTCTGTTCAACCTTTAACTAACCGGAAAAAATACAATTTCGCGTGGACGCCAAACTCATTTATGCCTTAACTTACCGTGATGTACTCTGTGATGTTTCGGTGTGTTTAGTACGTACTCCAATGGCCCCAGCGTCCTAATGGCCTGAGTGTGTATCCAGAATTGATACAGCAAGTTAAATTGCTGATGCGCCACGAAATGCGAGGGCGGTATCGCGAAGGCCAACGGCAAGTAGAATATCTGAAAGGCGACACGCACGTTCAAATTGAGTATAAAAGCAATATCGCGGACTTTCTCCCCTTTAATAACTAAATAAATTTACTTTCGCCGGATGTATTTCTAGAAGGACATTACCGTTGCGGCGTAGTACACAACATAGCATATTAGAAGCACACAAACTGAGTTTGCGTTATTGTATGTATAGCTCGTCTTCCGTAACATTATAATGTTATAAGACATTATAATGTTACGTCGGCTTGGTCTATTTTGAATTTTGTGTATAATTTCTGTTGAGTAAAATGAATAATTTTATAACAACCTTTCAGATCTTATTCCGTATGCTACTTCGTTTTATTTTTTGTTTAAGTACAGCTGGTTTTATCAATAAGAAAGTATATTGTCGTACCTGAGAAATAATGTTGATATCTGCGTAATTAATTACGCAGATATCATCATTATTTTCTGTTTCTATACGTGTATGCTCTTTGCAAAATCTAAATATGTTGTTATACTTTGTGCCTATTTTTAACTTTCGGGTTTGTAGGGCTCACGATAATTGTAAAGTATGCCTACTTGAAATCACGTCACAGCAACTATTAAAAAACGAACTCATGTAACATTATACTTTCTGAATAAAGGTCGATTCGTATATTACGGAACGTCAACGTCACTTCAGCGACCGGCAACGTCACCTCAAAATAATGTATTATAGTAAGAAAAATGGTACAGAATAACCAATATGACAATCAACAATGTAAGAAACTATTGACGGTGATGATTGATATGGAAACACGATGGACGGTTTCATTGGACGAAATAAGTTCGTGTTAATTATCCCTTTGCCGTTAGAGGCGCTTATACTGGTGTGGGGATATATCATATACAGAATGGAAGGTTACGTGCTGGCTATAGGAAGTTTTGTACAACTTGGGATAGACGTATGAGAGCTCCGTTAGTTAGAGTAGATTCCGTGCTAAAGTAAGAATTATGCGAACTGCTATACTTCACATACGCATGTGCGACGGAGAGAAGAGGAGGTTGGGGCTGGGTATACTTGTCGTGCCGTGGTTAGTCGCTTCTAGTTTGTCAGAGAGCATGTACCCTTTCACTGCGCCAGATCATCACTGACGGGAGTATACTGAAGTCGGTTGTGAATATACTCGTCTTGAACAGTGAAAGGGTTAATAATGCAATACTACACTGTTGAAGATAAAGTACAAATAATAAAACTATATTATACTAGCAATTCGGCAAAAGCTACTCGTGATGTATTTAAATGTACAAATAGGCCTATTCTTAGCATTGGAATAATACAAAATACGGTTCGATTATATAATCATAAATTTGACCAATACCAATCACAAATTCTACATAGTTACCATGTATTGATAAATGGATATATCCTTGAGGACGTGGTTTAATAATTTCGATTTTTCGTTGGGTCCAACTAAGCAAAAATAATGAACAATAATTAAAATCTAGAGCCATGATGTAATAACTGTCATAACAACAAAGTTTTGTATTTATTAACAAACGTCAATTAAAACCGCAGTGAATCGCTTCGGAAAAGCTTCAGGTTTAAAAATAAGCGAAGCAATTGAATACTTAACGCCTGCGAACACGGTGAAAACGCACAAATGCATTTGGAAGCAATTTTTGATATTTTGTGAAGAGCGAAAATATGAATTTCTTGAGCAGTCTTCGAACAAACACTTGGCAGGTATTCTCAAAGACTGAGCTTTCAATATGAAGCGAACTGATGGCACCGATTATAAGGTGGGAGTTGTAGAAACGATTTGGAATATTTCCGCAAAACTTCTCCAGAAAAAGTACTTTAAAGATTATAATCGGAAAATAGACTCATTCAAAAAGACATAGTTGTTGAGGATGCCAGAAAGACACGTGGGGCCAAAAGAAGGGAGCTACAAACGCTTCCAGAGAAAAGAAAATCCAGTTCTGCAGCCCTGACCACTGAAAAGATCAGCAAGATTGTGGAAAACTATGACCAAAATTCAACGTACGAATTACAAAAGAAGTCCTACGAAATCTGCTAGGACGCATGGCGTGGCAACGAAGCAACCTTCTGCCTAGCACAATTTTTCAATAACGAAGTCAACATTTATGGTGAACTTACAGGGCCGTATTGAATACAACACTATATTCTCCAAAACTCCGCAGGACGAAGAAAAACATACCGCGGCATCTAAATCGTTAACATCGAACAACGAATGTCAAGAGAATTGTCCAGTGCGTCTATCAAAATGAATCGATTGTTTTTAACTCTAAATCCGGATTGGAAGGACACAGGAATTTGGTACAAAAATTGTTCAATGCATACTAACCAACTCAGTAAGTGGATACGTCTAGGCACGCAGAGCATTAGAATTGATATCAAGAAGGTAAAAATAACAAATCATTATAATCGTTCCTGCGCTGTAAGCAATTTGACAAAATCTGGAACCAACATACAAGAAGTTATACAAATTACTGGTCATTCTTCAAATTAGTCTCCCAAGCCATACCTACAGGCAAGCAACGAACATTCTTCAATCTTCACATTGTTGAAAAAAATGAGAAAAAGAACCCTGCCGTGCATTACCAATATAACAATGTTTCAAATATTACTTACAATAATTATGCGTTCAATATTAATACAAAATAAATGATAAGTATAATAATTTATTATTATCGGTCTATTCATTATATAATCCTAACAAATACGAGCAAACGAAAATAATCTTAATACTAACCTCACCACTCAATGTATATTCTTAAAACAAAATACGTCTCCTGATTCGAAAGTATAATCGACTATTTTCTATACTCTTGTGATATTATAACTGAGAATTAAAGATCACGAAAACCCCAGTTAATTCAAGAAAATAAAACTATTACACCTTATATCAAAAATTGGTGTGTATTTGTTTTTTATTTACAACTTTAGAACAGTGATTAGCTCGCTACATCGCTTTTGTTTTATAGCTTAGTTTAGAAGTTATGGTTTATTTGGTTTTAATACAAAAAAATACATTTGCTTAGACTTTTTGTTTATTGTCACAAAATCGATTTGATTTAAATTCATTATGATTATCTCTAACATAATGTGTATGTATCTGTATAGTACGCAATTCCCCTGTTAAACCACCTCCCATCGATTCTAACCCTGAGGTCGAGTAGTGTGACGTTCGATCACTTATATCGTGGTTTCGTATTACCAGATTAATCGCTTGCGCCCTGTATATGTATAGGCATATCCGTGTAATATGCACGGCCTCCTGCTATAATATAGACTTTCAGTCTAACCGGCCTTGCCTATCTTTAGTTCAATGCATTATTTTTGTTTAGAGACCGCCACATTACGGAGCCTATTTGTGTATGACCAGTAATACACGTTAGTTGTGTTTAAATTCCGTTCAATGGTTTTATATGAATAACGGCAGCCGAGTTTATGTCATTTTAAAATCTCGCGAAAATTGTTGATAGGAAAAGCCGGATAGACCCCAAGCGCATCTTATACATAAGAGGCCGTGATAAATTGCCAATTAGTTCCACCACAAGGCGATAGAGGGCGCAAACTTGATCCGAATGTCATAACGTTGAATGTCCCAACCATAAATGGAATATGAAATATAGGAATCGATAGCAAGATTTACTTAACGTTGCCGGTTGGTAACGTGTTGACGTTCCGTAAAATTCGAATCAACCGTAACACTGAATGACACATTTTTCGTGTTATCGAGATCAAAGATGTCGAAAAGAAAACGAAAAGTGTTTTGGTAAACGCAATCTTTACCAAAATTATATCTTGCGTTTTTTTAATAATAAATACAGTGTTGTGTAGGATTCAATATGCCTTAACCATTAACATAATATTTTATTATGTCGCTTAAACATCAGACGTAATAATTTCATTTATACACTTACAAATGCGCACCATCCTTGCAGAATCGATTGCCTCAAGGCGGTAGTCAAATTATAATCCTCGGAACTATGGTGTACTTGATGCTGCGCCCAAAATATATGAACCTCTGCAAATAACAACCATTTATCACACACATACATACTTTGCATAATGTAATAGCTTATATGTATGTAAATACAGATTATACATAAGTAACAAAACTCCGACACGCTCATTCTGCCAGGATTTCTCGTTTTCGCGAAAGTTAAGAATCAAGTCGATAAAGTATTTACGAAAGTGTCAAATGTTCTCGGATGTAGTAGTAGGTCTATATATTTACATACCGTGACAAGCTCGGTGAACCCAATAGTAGCAAAAGTCGATTCCCACAGCAGCGGCATACCACGTGTACCAGCTATCCCAGGGTGCCTCGAACAGTCTGAAGTTCTCGTAGATGTATATGTAGGCCCAACCCTCCGCTCCACGCCAAACTAATCTAGAATGGAGATGGATTAAAGTGCTTTAGCAAGGCGATTATAACAGATGATCAAAGTTACGCCTTCCAATACCAAAATTATTTTCTTCTTTGTTGAAATTTATTTTTTAGGTGTTTTTAATATTCTCATTTGTCTTGTATGAAAATCTTACTTGACAAATATAACACGAAACTGTTATATTTGATTTTCCTTTTTCACTTTCAGCATTACTGTTCATTTTCAACAACATGAACTGCCACTATAAATAGTAAATCCATCTAGAGTGTGAAGATTTCAATTTTATTTGAAACGTCTATTATCTTGTCTAATCTTCATATCGAAAGAGAATCGTTGACAAAACATGATAATTTATGTTTGATACCCTTTTGCATATATTCAGCATATTGGAGAATAAAATATTGAACGTGAAATCGTCGGCTAGTAACCTATAAGCTTTATGAAGCTTTCCTTCATAAAGTTTAATGCTGATTGGCCGTACCTTTTTACTAGTGCAAATATAAAGCTCGTAACATCTTTTACAGCGTTCTTTACAACATTATACAACAGCACGGCCCATTGAAATCACCAGAAAGGCTCACATATACCAAATATACCAACACTATCGGTTAAAATATAAAAAGTCTAATTCTTTTGAAGATTTAGACAATTTGAAATTGTTGCGTAATAAACTCAAAAATGATGCTACAGGTTTATATTACAACCTGAGTTCGCTATACAAAGTAATCCCAAACAATTTTGGCGTTATGTCAACCTCAATAAAAATAATACCTTGAATTATTCTCCTGAGCAATTTGAGCTATAGACGGTATTAGGAATACTATATTCCTAATTCCGTCTATAGCTCAGATGGCCAATATTTTTACTATTCCTTATCTACCGTAAACAGTTGCAAGGATTATTTTTAATCTCTTTACTTCCATAGTCTGAATTCTGCAAGACATCTTACCACAGTATCCTCCAACGACTTAACGATCCAAATTAATCATATCACTAAAAATCATTTAAGGATAATACTATGGATCATGGTGGAATATTAATGTATTGTGGCCAAGTATCAACCTCTTCATTGTGTTATCATCCTTTTGTCAGTTTTATCCAAAATAATGGAAATTATGTGTGAGAAATTAATATCTTTTCTTACTTACGCAAAAATGTTTAGTTCACAGCAGCATGGTTTTCTTAAAAAGCGCTCTACTGACACTGCTATGCTTCAGTTTATAAATTTACTACATAATGAAATCAACGAAGGTAAAAAATGCATTGGCGTGTTTATGGATTTAAGTAGAGCTTTTGACTTGGTTGATCATCATATATTGCTAGAGAAACTTTATATCTGTGGCGTTCGCGGGAAATTATTGCAATGGTTTACTACCTATCTGCGGAATAGGTCACAGGCGGTTGAAATTTGCGGATGAAGATGGGATGCTCTACATATTAAGAGAGGTGTTCTTCAAAGATCTGTTCTGGGACCCTTGTTATTTATTGTCTTTGTTAATGATCTGCTAACTACAACTGCGAAAGGCAATACTGTGATGTATGCGGATGACACCACTTCTGCCCACAGTAAAAAGAGTCTTTAGGTTACAAAAATTGGCTATCGGGAATATTGCGGGGTTTTCAAGTCGTGCTTCATGTCGTGCCTGCTTCAGTTCTTTGCGTATTACCTACTCTTACGGCGGTATATATTTTTGAAAGTGCGATGTATGTAAAGATTAACTTAGCTACTTTTGAGAAGAATACTAATTTTCATTTATATGACACCAGAAATAAAGACGTTCTATGCTTTCCAGTACATGATTTATCTAGTTTTGAGAGATCACCTACTTATATGAGTATTAAAATCCTTAATAACTTTTTTATTATGAAAGCTTTACTTTCCCGTGGGAATTGTAGCTGTTCATTGCTGAACTCCTATTGTCGTGGTGGGTTGTACCACATTTTCCCCAGTTCTCTTCTACAGATCTCGTAGTGCTATTGCCCTGCTTACAATTTTTCTCCACTCTTTAAATCCCATTGTTGTTATATCTTTTTCCACTTGATCTTTCCATTTTGCCTTCGGTCTTCCTTTAAGCCTTCTTTCCACTGGGTTCCATTCTGTTAACCTTCTTAATGGATTTTCTGTTTCTCGTCTAAATATATGCCCGTATTATCGAATCCTTTGTGCCTTTATATATCTAACTAGGTTCTCATATTTTAAAATTTCCTCTATTTCATGATTCATAAGCGGCCTCCATTCGTTATCAATTCCTTTTTTCGGTCCTATGATAGTTCTTATAATTTTTCTTTCAAATATCCTCAGCCGGTCTTAATAAGTTACCTGCGTTTATTACAGATGTGGCAGCATTTCTGGATTTAAAAAACAACTTTTATCTATTCTTCAAGATAATTTTACAATTTAAACGAATTTTATGATTTTCTTTATACTTGGTTTTGTTAAATTTATAAATACGTAATTTTAGTAACTTAATATTGCTTTGGTTTTTATTTGGCACACAAGGAATTCGTATTTAATTTATCTATGTTTATGGCTCTTATTAATGTTTGTTGACCTTATCTCATACCTGTATGATCTGTGAGTTTAATAAACTATTATTATTATTATTATTTAATTTATTAATAAAAACCGCTGCGTTGTTTAAGAAAGGTGACAAACAAGTAGTTAGTTGAAAATTATGGAGCTATAGCTAACATTGCAAAGGTTTTGGAAAGACGTTTAATATAAGTATATAGTAAACGTCTGTCCAAAACCTAACAACAAATTTGGTAATCGTTCTCATCTCTGACAATATAGATAGATAAACAATTGATAAACAAGTAGATGTCGTCTATACTAATCTAACCAAGGCCTTTGGTCGCATTGACCCTATACTAATCCACATCACTGGTTACCTTCGTTCGGGTAGAATGCTCTACGTGGCTTATCTAGGTCACGATTCGCAACATTCTTATCCTACTTCTGGTCTTCTCAAGGAACGAGTTTATGACCTCTCCTATTTACTATATATATTAGTGATGTGTTACTTGTGTGAGTTGCTTAGTTGTCATAAATTGCTCTTTGTTGATGTTCTAAAGCTGTGCAATGCTATTAACACAATTGTTGTCTGTGTTCACTTGCAAAATGAGTTAAACACACTGCAAACATGGTGTATTAATAACAAATTGAGCTTGAATGTGAGTCATAAGGTTGCCTAGTTACTTCTAGTGAATTTAGCCAAGGAATTCCTTGATATTCATAGTTGATACTTATTTGATGTAGTTGCTAGAATTCTAATTAGGTTAGAATGAATCCGACACTTTGACACACGACAATATATGTTGCTATTTCGTAAATATTTGGCAATTTTTGCATCATTAATTCATAGTAGCAAAATATAGAATTCATTTTTTTAAACAACCCCTGTATAGGTTTAGGGTCTCTTCAATATATCTCCGATACATATTTCTGTCCATTTTTACTTCCTTTCAGCACAATTTCCAATTCAGTTTGTACCTCCCTAAAAACAATTGTGCTGCTATTCTTTATCTTTCGATTTTCAGTTAGTGGACGCATTACAGTTTTAATGGACCGCACGTTTAAAGTTTACGCCAAATTAGCGACGGCGCTTTATGTTGTACATATATAACGTACAGCCATGTACACATTTTCACGACTCGATATTCGGAGTATCCATGTTTACCTTTTGTGCAACAAATTTTCGATTTCATCATATCGATGTAAAGTAAATTTAATCAAACTTAGACGAATTACATAAGTACGACGGTGGCGTGGAAATTTGTCCCCGTGTATGCCGTCGCGTAAATTGGAAAAATCCATTCCCCATCCATCATGTGACGAAGAGAAAATAGATTAAAAAGTTTACCGACACTGTGGAAATGTTGACATGTCTATTTATGTTATGTAACAGATATCGTCTCGATGCTTATTCCCATCTCATTACCCTTTTTCGCCTGCAATAAATCTTCAGCTAAATCCGTACGTCTAGTACGCAGAGGGTAGTCGGTGCGAAATCGATATTTCCGATTTATTTATTTTAGGATTGCACCCCTCGACATGAGGGATTGCACTTAATCATATATGATATTAGTTTTATATCCTGTGAGAATTAACGGCAAATGTGAGGTTGCACAGAGTCGGTTCACCACACGTGTTCCACTTTTCCTTCTGAAAATTGTTCCGAGTCCATCCAAACTCCTTTAAAAAATATACATGTGAAACTGTACAGTAGCAGCTACTGCCTTCTTCACAGCACATACCGTATGCAGTTTTACACCCACTTAAATGCCCCTCCCATCTCTATTGAGCAGCTGTCATCGTCCTTTCAGCACGGCCATTAATTTTGGAAATAATCAAAAATCACAGAAAACTGAGTCAGATGAATAATTTCTTTTTTGAACAAAAGGGCCCCCAAATGAGTGTACTGTGACTTGGCACATTCTCATGATGAATGATTCACTTGTCAGCCTGTCGATATACAATACCTTTAAGTGGCATTATTGGTTGACTGTTCAATAAATTCATGGTGGACTTTCGCCCTTTTCCATTGTGTGCTCTGAATCATACTGAAAGCACCACCAGTCATTATTATCTGAAACAGATTTCAAGAAGGATCAGTTGCAACATCAAACAGACCCTGTTTTCTATTCATCCATCAAAATGCGAGGCGCAAACTTTTTGAGAAATCTTCCTCATCACCAATTCTTTAGTTAAAATTACTCCAATCTTTCCCCGATTAATCTGTAATTCTTCAGCTATCAATCTCACACCTAATTGTCTAATTAATCTTAACGTCTAATCAATATTAACGTCCGTCATGGTTGTTTTTGTCTGCCTACACTTGGGATTATCCAACCCCATTTTCTTGTCCATCTTTGAAATCCTTATGCCACCCCGAGACTCCACTTTTTCATAGCATTTTCATCATATACCACTTGCAACAGTCACAATGTCCCAGTAGCACTTCTGCAAATTTTCACACAAATGTGATATTCATACGCTGATCTAAATTTTGATACCCAATTTTTGCGCCAAAGTCTATCTATCATCTCTTCGATAGTTAACTAACAGCTAGCTTTATCAGCTTGAAATTTATACACGTGTTAGCTGAGACATGTTCAAACACAGATACTTATGTGATTTCGATGTATTTTACTTCTAACTAGTTCTTTCTGACAATTGCTTCATGTTTATCATACCATGTTGATACTAATACGCAGTATCAGGAAATCCACACACAACAAATTGATTTAATAAAATTCTGGACATATGTTTCAAGAGCACGTCGGCTCTCATTGTCAA
>JARFOC010044871.1:0-22330 GCA_031763485.1 Osmoderma eremita | reverse complement strand
ACAATTAGGAACTTCCTGTTCCTTGCCGTTATAGCATACATATGCTTGCCTCCTCTTTGGAACAATTTTGCACGGCATCTCGTCATTCTGGTGTCGCGCTTTCCCTATATATATTTTACTACCATCGCAATCCTGTCCACCTTCTACTGCATTGGGTGGTACGTTGCCGTGGGAATAAGCAACCCATTTGTGCGCTACAATCAGTAAAGACAAGAATTTTTCACAAGAAATTTTCACAATTCGTCAAGGTTAGTAGGTAGCCAAATTTATCACAACTTTGACTAGTGTTATACTCATTGTTCTTTTTCTAACAACGAGAAAAATTAATATATGGTAGCTCAGCTCTATAGTACAGAATCATGATAGTTAAAAGCCATTTAGTGTTTGTAGTATTTGTTAGCTAACGAATCAATAAAGCATTAATATTAGTGCACTTACCAGACATTGCTTAACTCTTTTAGTGGATTAAAATGAAGTTCACGAACACAAACCACTTACAGAGAGCAGTAGAGGATAGTGTATATCATGATACTACAGCAATATATAGGGACCTTTATCACGGATATACATACATAGGCGATAGATAAGAAATAAGCATATACACACTCAAACATTAAAAGCGGTGTTTCTTTATGACTAATAGTAAACTGTATGATTCAATAGGGAGTAATCTGGGATAGCCGTACTTCAAACTAATTCAAATGATTACAATTACCGATAGATATGCAATATGTACAGGGTGTGTACAAGTTGGGGCAAAAGCAATAGGTAGGCAGCGGCATTTCTCGTTCGGTGCGGAATCAAAAATCTTATTGGCATCGTTCGTATGAATTTAGGAACAACTTGAAATAAAAATACATTTGGCCACACTGTATTAGCATATAACGCTAATAGTTGGTACCGTTGTTTTCTGAATTTTAATCTTCGAAAACATTTTACTGGGTGAAACTTACGTTTTATATTCTACACATTACGCGACATCAATTGCTCTTGAAATTCATTAATTGAATTTTTGTTGACATTATCTGATAGTAAATCAGTGGCGCTATTACCTACATAATTGTTCGAATTTAAATCCGTCTGTTTTTGAGCATAGTTGCAATCTACGTCTGCACTACTCCTTCGAGGTTTTGTGATATAATAGCTAATTGTACCGCGTTAGTTCTGTCTTTAACTTGATCAACGTCTTGAGGAATCGTTTCTTTCTCGATAATGAAGCCCTCAAACAAAGAAGTTTAAAGGATTGAGAAGATCTCACAGACCATAGGACTTCCGCGGCCAATCCGTCTGTTTGGAAAATTTTCGTCCAACCACTCTCTGACATTACGAGCAAAGTGAGCAGGCGCACCTCATGCTTGTAAATCATGTTAAGGTGTATGTTCAACTGCATTTCATCAATAACTTGTTCCAATACATTGAGGTACCCATTGGCATCAATGCGATTTGGTAGATAAGTTCACCCAACGACAATTTATTATGCAAAGTTAAACGTTAAGGCAGAATTTCCTTTGATGACGATATTCTCGAAATACATGTGGATTTTCCTCTGGCCAATGGTGAAAATTATGAATCTTAAACGGTATGGTAAACATAGACTCATCATTCCGTAGAAAACGTCTTAAAATGTCGCCATCTGTTTGAATCATATTTAAGACTGTTGCAAAAATTTACTAGAAATATGTTATCGTTTTAATAGAACGGCTGAACTTTGGAAACATGATATGAATGAAGAAGATTTTGTCGTGGAACTAACTGAACTGTTATTACTGGGGTACTTAATAGTGAAGCTAACTGTAGCGTACGAACGTCTACTTGTACTGCGTCTAGAATCTGCAAATATGAGGAGCTCAGCTTTTGTCTTCATGACCTACTTTACACTAAAATACTGCTCTTTTTAAGGAGAGATTCGAAAGACCGTTCTTGATATTTAAATGTCAATTCGCCGCAAGTGTAGCAAACAGAGTTAGAGTGGTTTACACATTCCCTTGGCATTTTTACAGGTGATCAAATGTTTGCGGTTTCACTACAATAGCTTGAACGCATCACAACGCAACACTCTTTAAAACGTTAACAACGTAAGCGTAACTGAAATAATATCTATCTAGGACTGGGAAATGCAGGTCTTGACACGTCAAGACATGTTCTCTTATACTACATATCTATGCATGCATATTTTAGGTGGATAAGCGAATATCCTGGAACATAAAAACTTAGAGTGATAGAAAAATTCTGAACACATAGGTGATTTCAGCATGCAAAAATATATGGCAATCACGCATTTTTGTGCTTGGGACAAAAAAACTTGTTAACAAGTGTTATCAATAGAAATATACATGGATAATATACTAATTATAAATATATAATCTTTACGATAATGAAATATAAAATAAAAATTGAACAAAGGAATCAATGGGGTATATATTCGATTAGGAGGCAGCATAAATTTGAGGATAAGTTGCAACTGATTCGAGAATGCTTTTAACTACGGAATACCTACTTACAAGATTTCTATAATTATAGTTACACATCAATTAAGATTATAATCTTAGTTGGTGTGTAACTGGTGAACAGTTACATTCCGTGGAAGATGTGCGTTCAAGCAATATATTCCATCCAAGCCAGGGGGTCATCTGGGCGTTGTGCGATAGTACAACATTCTATGCATGGAAATTGATAATATACACTGGCAAAGAAGATGGTGTTAGAGAGGTAATGCAAGGTGAATCACTAGTAAAGAAATTACTAGCAGATATTGAAAAATCGGGCGACCATGTAACATGTGACAATTTCTTTAATCCACTTTCATTAGCTAGAAATTTACTTTCCCGGGACGTAACTCCCTTAGGAACAATAAGAAAGAATAAGCCAGAATTGCCTGCATGTTTCGTGAATGCCAAAGGACGGGAATTGTATTTGTTTGCTTCTCAAAAAGATATTTCAATAGTTTTCTATTGTCTGAAGAAAAACAAAGTTGTTACATTACTAAGCATTTTACATTAGAACAATAATAATGGCAATAACAACGATATTAAAAATAATCGGATATCATACCCGATTATAACGGGAGAAAATCCGATGTCGATACAACGGACCAAATGACTCAGTAATTATAGCGTGAAGCGAATGACCAGAAGATGGCCGTTAGTTGTGTTTTACAACATGGTGTATATAAGCGTGTTGATTGCATATATCATTTGGAAAACACTAAATACAGATTGCTGTAAGAAATATAAAAAAACGTCGAAATTATAGAACTAGAAAGACAATTGATTAGTTCTTGTAAGGACGAAGCACCAAATCAGCCAAACCCCTTAACAAGCTCATCCAACGAATATGTACCCAGCTAAAAAAGAGATGTGTGTGACCAGTGACTAGAGACAGAAAAACTAAATCTATTTGTTACATGTGCAAAAGAAATATATATGGATAATTCCATTGTACTATTTCATGCTCAAATCCTTTAACTAAATATTTTTTTTTTCATTTTTATATACGTATATTTTATAACATTATACAGCAACATTAGGTTAGTAAAAGCTTTCACCAGAAAATAGTTTTCATTCAATCTTTCTACCCCGACATACACCAGTGATTACATTAAAATGAATGCAGGGTCTATTGGACCCAGGCGGTACTTCTAGCATTGTCAATTTTCAGTACACGCAGGGCTAGAATGGATCTTGACAAGGATGATCGACAACGGATACTATTCATGCCATGAAACAAATGATCAAGAAATGTAGCAATCTCTGTCAAACAGAGAAGATTTTTCGAAAGAATATTTGGGGGGAAGAACAGATGAAGAAATTTATAGAAGACTAAAAAACTGAGATATAGACAAAATACTCCGGCTGGAGTTTGTCTATTATTACATCCCACTCCTAGTTAAATAGATGATATAGGGATGTATTTAATAACCGGATAGATGTAGACACTTCAATTTAACAAATTAGTTTGCAGCCAATAATACACAAACAAATTCAAAAGAATGTATGGAATGTCAGGTATACTACAGACAAATCGGACAATAATGAGGAAATGTACAAGAACACAAAACGACGGTGGGAAAGCACAATATAACAATATATATTCCAATTGTTGTCCCTAGATATTTATAACTTTTTACTTGGTTTAATTTGATTTCCTCGTAATTGTAGTCAATGGTTTTTGCTTGTTGTGAAGGTGATTATGTCATTTATCTTTGACAATTCTTGATCTATCCTAACAGTCAGAAAGACAGTAGGATTAAAGCAAGAAAGAATTTTTTCATAGGGAATTCGTTTTTGTATATAACGTGCGCATGTCTTCGTGACACATTTACCTAAAAAAGCAATTAGTCTTAACGGCGGCGACAATTGTTGAACCCCATGTAGCATTCGAGTCCAACAAAAAAATTACAAGAGCGTTTCAAATTACAACCGCGTAGGTCACGGTCTGTGTTAAGCGACATACAACTACAACAATATACACAGCACATTTTCCACTTGCTAATTAAAGTAGCAATAAATCTCCATTGCTTACCCGGGACACGGTCTCATTAGTCCACGCGTACATCTCTCTTTGCGAAGTCGGACGGCCCTTGTTCTAACTTACGCTCACATTTTTGATAACAACAACGCAGCATCAGCATCCTCTACGTTTTCCCTACGCTGGATATGAATAATTGCTGAATTGTATATGTAACGGGTATATCATTTAGGCCGACCATATAATAGGATTCCGCAATGTCATTAATACATCTCTCCTCTGTCCTTTATTGTGTTTCAGATACGCGAAGCCACGATTTATGACATTTCCTACATACCAAGGTACCTCCGAATGCGCTGATTTACTTTATTTTTACTTTATGTGAATCCATACTTCACTTCAAACACTGTTGTAGGTCCTATGACTAATATGTAATAAATACAAATCATATTTCCGTTTAGAACACAGGAAATATATACACTAACTGGTGCTCATAGTGTATAGTTTGGTTACTACAAATAGTAGTGATGCATAATGGTAGAGTTAAACTTCGTTCAAACTTCGTTTTAAACAAGAAGAATATAAAAGCCAGCAATTCCAAAAACACTGCAGATGGTTATTCTAAAGCAAATACGAAACTGAAGAATAGCAAGTCCTTAAAATAAATATTAGAAAAGAATCATAATTACAATGGCAATGTTGAAAATGATATGTAATTTTAGAATATCTAAGGCGGCACTTATATAATGGACAACAGTAAACTATTCTTCTATACTTTTTTAACATTTATATATCGTTGATGAAACTCAAGAAAAATACACACTTATTCGACAAAATAAGCAGCAATTGAAGCAGTACACTGAAAAATGTGTGTGCAATTCATGTACTAAATGTGACAATCATCAGCGGAATTCCCTGATGATTATTACAGCTAGTACATGCAGTGCACACACACTTTTAGGGTCCAAAATTTTCTACAACATACTATATATGTTGTATGTAGTATCCATAAATTGATAAGAAATTGATTATAAACTACAGACAAAATTCTGAAAATTCCTTGTGCCAATACTGGCAAGAAGGTAATATCAATATATATTGTAATGGACGGGATGATAACTTTTTGGGTACTCCACGTATATGGTAATATATATGTCATCAATAGGCTAGGAAGCATTGCTATTATTATGACTTCCACGTAGAATACCCAATCTAGGCAAAATGGATTCCATATAAAGCAGCATACGTTTGTCAAAATCAATGTTGATTCCGCAGGACTATTTATATTCAAGGATTTAGAGGTACCAAATAAGCTAACGGACATATAATGTGAAATGTTAGCGATTGTGAAGGTATAAGGGTATTATAACCACATAAACAAAACTATATTAGTGTGTAGGTAAAATGAACAATTTACAAAATAGAAATCATTAATATAACCTCTCGGAAGAGACATGGTATTCACAAAATTATACAGTATTTTACTTACTTATAATGTATGTGCATGAGGAGTTTGCTTTTATATAAAACAACTTTGTAATAAATCAAGAAAAGAAGATTTCTGCCAATAGATGGCACGTACGTTCAAAAAATTAAGTATATAAAAATATATTTAAAAATATATAAATCTCAAAGGTATATTTATATATTTTTTTTTTTAATGCATCGTTTCTACAGGAAATTGGTGGCAAACGATGATAATCGATGCCGGATTTGAATGGATATCGCTTAGGAATATCCATTCAAATCCGGCACAGAGAGAGTTATTTAATATGTCAAATCTTAAACTTAAGGTATCATCCAACAACTGGGCAAGTTTCGGTCACTCTAGATCATTTGAAAGAAAAGAAAATCTTAGTATACATAAAAAAATACGGGAAACAAGAATATAATACTCAAAATTAGGTTTGAAAAGGATTAATAAATAAATTATTAACTTAGATTTACTTGAAATCAAGTTTATAAATGCCACTAGGAACCATGAACCAATCGGACTGCTTGGAATCGTGAGTCCGATCGAGAAAATTCATTAGCTTTTCATCCGTTGCCAGAGGAGGTTGTGTCTCTCTGCATAAAATAACTTAACAGAAGCTATTGCAAAATCAAAGTAAAATCAAACACGTCTGTTCTTGGTTAAATTCTATATCCAACTATATTCCTTACAGTTAACCAATTGTGTATCAGACTTATTGTCTTTCTTTTATAATATGCAGGTACAATTTGGGTTCTAACCAATACATGTTTTGCTTAATGTGCTTTAGATTGAAGATAATGTACAAAGCGGTTTCATCGTAATATGACGTACATGACGCCTAATCAACTCCTCGTCATACTACAGAAATTTGCATGTTCAACTGTTGGATTAGTACGTACCGCTTAAGCTCATGACAATATTTCTGTACATGACCCACTTGGCCAGAAGTACAGCATTTTCTGCTGTTCACTTTATGATTAGGTTTGGAACTTGCATGATTTCTAAGTCGGTTCGCCATCCACACTGTTATTTGCTTGAAAAGATCTATCTTGATGGCATTTGAAAATAGCTAATATGCACGTTTCTCTCTACAGTTCCATAAATATAATACTCATATTTGGGCTGTGGAAAATCCACGTGCTGTTCGTCGTAATCATTTCCAGCATAGATTTTCGATTATGCCAAATTATGCCAGTTCATGGACACGTTGAGCGAGATTTTGCGTTCAACAACACGGCGATAACTTTGAGCAACTAGTGTGAAGTGGATTCCATGAAAAACATTAAAAACATTGTTTAAATTAATATGCTTAATCACCACTTAAAAATAAAAAAAATAAAAACTACAAAATATCTCTTATTATACATCTTTGTTAAGATATTTTTACGTTAATAACCTAATTTTAAGATGTTTAATCACCCCTTGAAAATAAAATCATAAGATCGTAAACAGCCTGTATGCATATGTATATACCATGTTGGTGATTAGAATCTTATTATGATAAACATTTACGAATACAGTATTTTAGTTATCTCATTGCTTTGTATCAACACACTCACTGCATTCGTGTTATTAGGTAAATATTTATATGTATATATACTGACTAAATGACGCAAGAGTCAAATATTCCGGTTAGCATAACTTATCTCTTATATATTAAACAAATTTCAATATAAGCACTGTTTGGTTTATATTGCCTATTCCATGAACTGTTGGTTTTTCATAACGTTGGTACAACACTGTATCACAGTGATGTCTATTCTACCACCCCACAACAAAATTCATCCTACCCCGCAAAGGGCTCCTTAACGTATTTTGCGGTTCAGATTTGACAAAATAGTCAAAGAAATGCAATCACACCTTCAATAGTAAGAAAATTGATTATAGGAAACATGTGAATATGTTCTTATTCTATAACAGCTTGTTTCTATTGATATAGAAACGTTGGTATTTATCTGGCCGACTGAAGTTTATCAGCGTCTTTGCTCTCGAATAAGAAAACATTGGACGTTGCTGATGTAGAGTATTCCGACACAAGATGAACTCTGGCTTTAAAGAGGACATTATAAGCTTTGTTAAATATCCAACACAAAACCTTCGCTACCATTTAAAAAAAAATGAAGATGTCAGCAATCCATCTTTTTTATATTAAAATATCCAGAAAATATTTTAGTTCCAGGATACAAAATTTTTGACTTATCAGTAAAATCACCAAAGAGCTAGTTAATTTGATTTGAGCTAGTACACCATCTTTGTATTTAGTTCAATTTTCAAAATTTATGAATGTTCAAGAGTTGTCTTAACTGTAACTTTAATTTTAATTAAGAAATGTGTAACCAAAATAAATCAACCGACCACATAACTAACTGTGAGAATTCCTTTCTGTTCCCTAACATGAATATCGATTACACTGATCACATAGTAGAATTCCGTCAACGCCAATCAATTTAAATTTATATTAAAAGCGGAGACGCATACATCCTTATTGCGTTCCGAAAGAGTTAAATTTATTTCTGGCGTTCATTGCATGACTTCCAACTAGAGCTACTAAATCCGTCTCTGCATAAGATTACCTATTATTCATCTCGCCGCAACCATTCATGCAAGTATGAAGGTATATATGCATACATGAAGCTCGCGTCCTATATTAAGATTTCAATTACATACATACGGTCTCATATACATAGGTACATGTGCGCATTACGCAATACCGTATTACACTTCTGAATTTTAATGTTAATTATCCACCTCCTGATCCGAACTTAATAGAAACCTTGTCGTAGGCATAATGATAATCTCTATTATAACATGCATCAGTAGCTGTTATAAAGCGGCATTGGCGAAGTAATATACAGGTACATAAATATGAATATGTTATTTATGCATATTACGCAGAATATAAAAATAATTAGAAAATAATGCAATGTTCTTAATCGCTATATATTCCCTATGTCAATAGTGCATTTCCTTTTACTCCTACTTTCTTCTTCATCAATATAAAACTTATTCTCCAAGCCATCGCTTCTTATAAGCGAATATAGTCGATCAATTAATGCGTAAATACGTTCACAATGATTGTCTAACACAAGAAGTTGATCCAGATGGTGCTAAGTTTGGATACATTGATGGTTCTGCTTTTCAATCTGTACTGTTTCTCTAGCAAGCCTTCGTATGTAGTTCTTCGCCCCAACAATCCTTGTGTTGTCTTTGCCTATATGGTGTCTGGTTTCATGCATGCTCCCCACTATTGTATACTGTCAAATGTTCAGTCGTGTATCCCACTCGAGCCACTTTCTCTATTTTACAGTTCTGATTTTGCCCAATTTCTTTTATTTTAAGACTTTTATTTCGAAAAGCAACACACCTATTACGTACAAGTGGATTAAAACAGGTCAAGTGCTTTGCTTTCAAAGAAAACAGAGAAAAATGCGAACAAAATTATTCAATCAAAAGATGAAGTATATAAAAAATATATTTAAAAAATGTATAAATATACCTCCGGGATCACACAACACGTCTGATTGTATAGTTCCAGGCATTCCTCACGTACAGACAGCTGTTTCGGACTGACTACTCCTCATCAGTGCACGTCGGAGGAATTCCTGTCCCTCGTTCAATACGCCGTATAGTTAACTAAACGTTAGCACATGCCTTTAGAAAAAAACTCCAAAGACATCTAACGCCGAGCCGCGGATTCATGGCGTATTATCAGACGTGTTGTGTGATCCCAGAGGTATATTTATACATTTTTTTAAAAATTCATTTTTTATATACTTCATCTTTTGAACATACGTGCCGGTAATTGGCAGAAAATTTTATAAACAATAACAATGAGACTGATTATATATTATAACATGTAAGAGTTATCGTCAAGCCATTATGTAATATTATAAGATAATAAGGCATGCACCTACAGTTCTGAAGTCGGGCAGATTAGTAAAGCCTATGAAAGTAGGCGACGGAAATGGACGTCCTCAGAATATCGGCTAGAAATTCAAAATTAGAAAGAATAACAATGGAAGAAATGTGAAGGATAAAAAAAAAGATAAGCAACAAAGAAAAGCCAGGATAAAAGGAATAACAAAAGTTATGTTCCTGAGAAACTTACATGAAGGGGAAGGTAATGAAGGCTAGAAACCTGAACGCTAGCGCCAGAATGGTTTGTGGAGGCAACTACAACACTAATATATAAAAAAGGACACACACGCGACCCTAGCAATTATAGCCCTATTGCATGCCTGAACACTATGTATAAAATATTTACCAAAATAGTTTACAACAAAATATTTCAACACGTGAGCCCAGTTTGGATGAAGATACACGAGCAACGTGGGGCCAAGAGAGCAGTTTTCGGATGCAAGGAGAATTTAAACATTAATAGAAGTATCTCGAAGAATGCAAGGCAATTTAAACGTAGTTTGTCTATGGCATGGGTGGATTATCGCAAGGCGTTCGACAGCACACCACACGAGCTTATTGTACCTATATGCACTGGAAACTCTACAGGTAAATCAGAAAATAATAACATGCGTCCAAGATCTTATGAAAAGATGGCAAACAAAATTTAAAATATACAATGGGAAAACTGTACAAGTAACGAAACCAGTAACATATAAAAGAGGGGTCCTTCAAGGAGACAGCTTAAGCCCGATGTTGTTCTGTCTCACATTAATACCTTTGTCCCTAAGGCTGCGCGATCTGGGGGGCTACAACTGCGGAAAACCGGGACAACGCTGTAACAACATTTCGCATCTACTTTATATGGATGACCTTAAGATATACATGCCTAATCCAACTCATCTACAAAATGCTCTTAATGAAGTCTTGACATACAGCAATGATATTTCATTGGATTTTGGCATTGAAAAATACTCATTCGTCCATGTAGAGAGAGGAAAACTAGTCGGGCATGGGACTGATGTTGAGCTCGTAAACGGCACTACTATACGGTATTTACAACCAAACGCGTCATACTCATACCTGGGTGTAGAACAGAATAGCGTACACAACGGAACGCAGGTAAAAAAATAGTAAAAATGAAATACAGAGAGATATGGAACGAGTATGGAATAGTGAGCTTTCCGCTAAAAATAAAATAAACGCGACGAACACCTTAGCAGTACCGCTGCTCTCCTTCACTTTTGCGATTATACGGTGGACCATTGAAGAAATGAACCATATATATATATATATATATATATATATATTGCTATGTTTCAAAATTGACTTTTATGTAGCACTAACCTCAGAATACGTTTACGTCAGAAGTTGACATTAACGCATAAAGGATTTAAATATTGTTGTAACAATTGGGTTCAAGACCTATTTTATTATATAGATTAAAATTGATTAGTTCTATTTATAAATGTTTAAATCTCAACAATGGATATGAATTTAGAATTTTGAAAACGGTTACTATGTAATAGAACTACAAGAATTTTGACAATATCTCAAAATTAATTTTATAAATACCTTAAATACTTTGTTGTGTGAATGTGTACAGTGTTCCAACCCTTTTCTTTCTTCTGACTTCCTTCGCCCTTTTCCTTTTACTCTAACCACCAATAACTCTTACTCCAACCTTCTTTTATTTCGGTAGATTCTTTTCATTCACCATTTACTATCATTTAACTTGACTACCTGTAATTGTTGACTCATATCTATCAAAATTATTATTTGACATCCTTTTGTTTATTTCTTTACGTCGCTTAGTAACGTTCCGCCGTGCAGTACGCATACGATGTCTTGCTTTGCCAGCGTCCAGGTGAATTCCGTCGAGCTCTCGTCACCGCCCACTGACTGCCTTCAGTTGCTTCAGTGCCAACCTCGAACGATGTAAACTATATTGGTGGTAATTTTCTGGACTGGTTTCTCGTGTAGTTAATTTGCAGAAATCTTCCAAAAACCCTTCTGTTTTATGTTGTGTTATATGTGAGAATGGATTGTGATTGTACAATGTATTTGAAAAATAAATATTCTTTTACCTAGTAACATTATATAGTTCCAATATCTGCCTCTGGCTGGACTTAGTTAATCTATTCTATCTACCGTATAGGATTCTAGTTGACTGACGCTATTGAATAATAATAATAATATCCGGTGAATAGACTATAGGTGGGGACACTTCACTTTAAACATTCAATTTGCAACCGATAATACATTCTTAAACCAAAACATTTAATGGTCGCGTAAGCGTACTGCAGACAAATTCTCCAACGATAATATAAGATCAAGAGTTGGTGAGAGGGTACATAACAATATATATGTACACTGTAAATTTACACAATTTAACGATAAAATTACATGCTGCTTTTTCACAACAAGAAATATTACAAAAAATAAAACTTCAACTTACGGATAGACTGATTTTGGCGCACATTGATGTGCTTTATATATCATTTATGGGATATTTTCTTTTTTTCCGACGTTTATAATTTGCTCGCGCATATTGTAGGCTTACTATATATGTTTGTAATGGGTGTTTCAGGGGATAGTTACAGTTTAGGTGTTTGTAATATGTGAATTGACAAACTATTAGTTTTAGGTATAAATTGTTTTTCTTTGTTAATCTAAATTCGGGGTTTAGATGGGAGATCAGTGATTAATGAAATATTAAAATTATTATACGTATTACTGTTATTATACTTATTGATTACTTCACAATAAAAGTAATATTGTTATTATTATTATTATTATATACCTATGATATACTCAACCGGCTTTTGTTTGGTAGCAGATAGCATTGTTACAACTTCAAAACTTTACTGAAATTAAATACTAATAACACCGAGAGCTATCTCCGAATCTTGGTTTCAATGCACTAATCGAAAGCTCCACCTTGAACGCTCATTTTCCTACAATATTTCTAAGTTATAGCTGTGTTTCAGATCACCTAAAGTCTTTGCAGGGGTAGACAATTTTGTATCTGTGTGCGAGACAATATAATCCAACTAGCACTTAAAGTCCACAATACAGCCTGCTCTTTCTCTTCACTTTGTGATTCCTATGAATCTATATTCTGCTTTGCACATCGGAAATTTTAGTTTAAGAATTAGGTTTGAGTAAGTTAGGCATATAGTTACATTTTTATTCTTATATTTGCGTGGAAGTGACTTTTGGGCACGAGATTTCTTTAATCACTGTATAAAGTCAATGCCACTAATATACTGGGGCAAAAGTATTCTTGAAGCATTTTAAGTAGAAACACACTGATTTTATTTGGAAAATTCCGAAATTATGTACAAATACGTATATGCTTGCACAATGCATTTAAAAATAGTTATACTCCATACAACAGTAAATAAATAGTTATAATCTGGATGTTTGAAAATGTATTCACAATAGATTTATTGAATACATTTATTTTCCATCAAACTATAAAGATATGTATACAAATTCGTGAATAACCAAGGTACCTCTGACACACTCATTTTTGCTAAATGCGAATATTTAATATAAAAAGAGTAATGTAGTATTAGATAAGTCAGTTTGCAACTAGTACTTCAAATGATTTGATCGATATTTCCACTCCGGCGAAAGGTATGTATATACAGCCATGTGATGGATGAACCTGCAAATGAAATTTGGCGTAAGCTATAAGAGCTGTGATTTCCTTAAAAATAACGCTAGAACTATTAAAACTTATATCTTGTGTAAGCATTATAATTATTTTAAAAATAAATAATTATGGATAACAGTTATATTCCTTAGTTAAGGAATCCTGTTCTTTTTGCGAAATATGAATTTGAGATACTATTTTTATCAACTTACTTTTCCCACGCATAGGGATCCAGAATGACTAGCACGTCCTATATACAGAGTTTCTCCTATGACTGTCCTTCCACCTGCTACAGCATTAGGAGGTATACACATTCCATCACAGTGTTGCCATGACAATGTAGCCTCAACCATGATCTGAAATTCCTAACCAAGATAATTAGAAAATAATTTTCGGCTATACCAGAACCATACCTCGGAACAATGGATTTCATGTTCCTTCGAATTATGAGACACATAAGCTTGCTTCCGACTTGGGACAATTTTGCATGGCAACTCGCCGCCGGCATATTTTGTTTTTCCTATGTAAATTTTACTGCCGTCGACATCATACCCGGCTTCGACTGCATTTGGTGGAACGCAACCGCATGAGTAAGGAACCCACTTGTACACTAGAACATGAATATAAGTGAAAAATAGAAGTAAGCTATAATATACCTACGTGTATCGTTAGAATTATGGTTTCGATTTATGGGTAAATTGCAAAAAGGTTTACGTCAAAGCCCTCTCCCTGCAATGTACAAATTGCTTGAATATTAATTCTTAATTCTTTTTAGTTGCTAATTTCAGAAAAATGGTGAAACAATTCCATCATGCATTGGTTTTTAACAAACTTTAATTTCTTTTGATATGGTATACGAAGAAATCAATATATATTTATATTAAAAAAAAATTGATAACCAATAAATAAACGTTCAATGTTTTTTGGACAGCAAAGAATATTCCCACTTAACAAAGGTGATTTTTATACATACAATTAAAGTAGGTAAAGCAGCGATTTATTTAAGAGGTAGGCCAATGTATGCGGATGAGGTCCACAATTATCATACTAAAAATTGGCATAACTATTACATTAAGCCTTACAATACGAAAGGCACAAGAAGTATCTTTATTTGTGGTGTTGGGTTATATAACCAACTACCGAACCTTATTAAAAATAGTGATAGGATGAATAATTTTAGGCTGTTAGTTTATAAATATATATATGAAAAATACTATCACCTAACTAAATTTGTAAATTTGTTTGTAATTAATGTATATAAAATAGCAGTTTGCTAAATATATACTAAAAAAATACTAAATATGAAAAGTAAACGAGAGCGTGGAAATAGGAGGAAGTGATAACGAACAAATAGAAATCTAAGGGAAAAAAGATAATGGGTCTCAATTTAGATTTGCGCTGCCCAGAAAATACTTTCGCCGTTTCTTGATATCAAACGTAGTATGATGCAGCCATTAGTAAAAACTGGCAGAAAGAAGAGAATGTGTGGACGCATGTGTACTTACAATAAGCTTTTATACTCCCTCGTAGTTACTGAAAAGTACCTTATGGTTGGATACTTTTATCCTTAAATCATATAACTTTCATTATTTATACCATTTCACTTTCGAGATACTGCAAAACCATTAGAATACGCAAAATTACCATGCAACCGTGTATTGGGGCAAACATTTTGCAGATGAGTTTATGCCAAATCATTCGACAAACTGTCAAGCGCTCGTGAGGCAGTTATAGCACAAAGTTTTGCCTTTTGAGAATACTTAATGTTAAGAAGCGAAAAGTAACGTTTTTGATCTAAACTGAACGTTCTCGCTTTAAACATTTATCGAAGCTACTTTCATTAGGTATTAAACTTTTTATTAAGCAACAGAACCATTTCCATACTATGTTAATATACTATACTATACTTCTAACTAACTTGTAAGAAAAAAAGTTCTTGGCTTTTTATAATATAGCAGATTCCTAGAAGTCTATAGGTATTTGTCTTTAAGAAAGATGTATGTATGCAAGTCTATATTTTCCTCTTTTTAATACAAATAAATAGGATGCGAGTGTAATGCATAAGAATATAATTTTCTGTATAATGTACCCGTGTTTGTTTCTTTGCCTTTTGGTATCCTAACGGAGAGACTTAACACTGCGGCCTTGAGACCTATTGTATCAGTCTACATTAGGTTTGTCTAAATGTGTATTGTGTGTGTGTGTGAAGTGTATAGATTGTTACTGGCTCTCCTCGCCGTAAGAGGGCAGCAGTGTTGATTTATAGTCAACACTCAAGACTACCGGGAGAGGTACCGACCACCCTTGCTGGAACCGATCGATTGCCGCAACGGAGGTTCGAACCATCAACATCCGCTACAGATGCCTAGTGCTCTTACCAGCAGTTATGAACCCATGTTACGAAAAATCCTGAGTGTTCATTTTATTGCGTTTGAAATACAAAATATTTCCAATGGTTTACCGGTTATCAGAATGACTCACCTGATAGCCGGCTGATTTTTGATAATGGTGATATTCTCTGTTTAATAATTAAACACCCATACAGATTTTAGGAAAGAGTAGTTAATAAAGATAATCCAATACAACCTAATATTATATCCCTGGTTAACTAACACGAATTTGCATAATTTGTATAAAATATTACTAATACCCTTCACTTAATTGCAAAATGTGTAATCACACGAACATAGTGATGTGCATACTTAGTTTGTATGAATTGCGATTTACGTAATACACGACGTCATACACGATAGGTAGACAACAAATAACATGCACCGCACATTGATAAGTGTAGATACGTATGCCTATAAAAACAGTCGCTTTTAAGGCTCCTAACTTTTCTAAAACTGTTGAATGGTGTGTGTGTATTGCACATATTTGATTAAATTAACAAACTTACCCGACATTGTTACACTTCTGTATCAATCAATTAACTCAATCCAACTAGGAATAATATGGATAGACGGGTGGATGCAGCATATCAGCTATAAACGCTTAAACCTTATCAGTGATATGAGATCTGACCTATATGAAGTACTGATATGTCAATAAGGGAAGACCATTCACAAGCAATAAAATAAGCGATGTGTTGTACAACTCGCGATACAGTACCGACTAATACACCAATACTAAGAATGTTAGTTAAAGATTATTCCAAAATTAAATACCGCTTTTGGTGTAAATAATAACGGAACGAAAGCAAATAAAGTATTTTAAAGTATAACGAATCTTGCAATAATAAAATTATAATACTTACACAAACCCGACTAATTCCTGCACTCTACAAAATGGAATAATTTTAGATTGGTAACATACCTTGCGCTCTAAATTTACAACGATAGCGCATGTACAGTAACTTACTTCTCTTTTCATAGACTTAAAAATAAAAAATACCCTTACCAACTTGATGAGTATAGCACTCTAAATATGTATATCGGCAAATAAGTTGCCATCCTCAGCAGAAATCTACAAAGGACGCAGCACTCTGGGAGATATTCACCACACAGAACACCACTAATAACATTACTTTCCCGGCTACAATCTATGTCTAAATATCGTGCAGCAATCGGCTTATTAATAATATCTCTATTATTTAGCGGTGTCGGTAAAAATTAATTACAAATAGTAAATATTGAATAAGGATCGGCAAGCAATGGTTAATATATTTTGGATTATTAACATATCAAGCTTACACAAAAACATGGATGTAATTAGTATATTACGGATAGACATAAATTACCTGAATCAATAACACCAGAATAACGAATCTTACATTCATTATAAATTTATATTCACTTGCCATACAATTTATTCTAGGAGGTCGTATGAACTAAACTTTGGGATGGATCCTTTATCGAAATTCCTACCATTGTCCTTAAGTCTATGAATATTAATACTATCATAACTATTGTTACAATTAAAGACAAGTATGGACAATATATTCTGGATTATGGATATAACAAACATAAACAAATACAACGACAAATCACTATTAAGAATATTAAATTCATTCTAAATTTGTTTATACTTGTCACAGTATTTATTCTAAGAGTTTGTATAAACTAGAATGTGGGTTAGGTCCTTTGTCAGAATTCATAACTTTGTCCTTAATCTTAGAAATATAAATACTCTTATAACTACCCAATTCTCTGAGATCAAGGATTTGTTTCACTAACGTCAGATTATCTGTTGAAATTCCGTGACCTGTTTTCGTAATATGCTGGGCAACACTAGACTTTTCTGGTCTACCACCTCTAAAATGAGCAATGTGGTCTTTACTCATCAAGGCGGTAAGGGTATTTTTTACTTTTATTTTTATTTCAAACCACGGCATCCTATTATTTTATATTTTCATAGGCTGTTGGGATTATGTAATAATCAAGTAAACACCTGCACGTCATTTTACATAACGTCAGCAATTTGTAATGGAACGGTATGAATAAAAGGTTTTTATTTAAGAAATTTAAATACCATAGAAATTTTAAATGTCGGTGCAGTTTTGTCAAGGTTTTAAGTTGGTGTTAAATTATCATTTATATATTGTAAAAAGGAGTTGTGGACGGGCAAAAAAGTGGAGAGAAAGCCTATTGTAAGAAGACAAGAGCTATCAAGCGGGATGTCAGTTTTGACAGTACCTCAAAACTAAATTAAAATAAGTCAGTCAGGTGACATTACTGACTGAGATAATTCTCAGGAGGCGAGATGTAAATTTTGACATTACGAAAAAACAAATGAAAAATAAAGGAGAGTCAAGGGAGAATTCTTTACCTGGCTGGGGGTATTACTGAGTCTTAGATCATATATATTACGTGGATACCGCTATCACCATATCATTCTATATACGTTACTGTTTCCAACATGTACTTCTACGATTTTCGACCTATTACTTTCATGCTTATGAACATTATATGTAGCCTATCCCTTATCTGACCTCTCATGGAACCGGAAACGGAAATGCATGCGGATTCCGTGCGATTTATTATGGGACGTATGCGATTTCACAATTTTATTAAACATACATTAGACAGAGTACCGTTAGACTTAGGTTAGAGTTCCGTCAATGTGTGGTCAATGTCAACTACTGTTGTCTGTCAATCTGTATGAGCGAGCTATTTTATGTTGACGTTTAAAGCTGGTATTATCTCTAATGCATGTCAAATTCGATTCAAATTTCGCGCGCTTCTCCCGCCATGGTCTATGCGTGGTCAGGTGCGAACAAGAAAATACGGATAACCGTTGTTAGACAGAAATGCGGATTCTTTTTTATATCTGTGATATGTTGGAAACATAGTTGCGAAACATAGCGGTGTCCATGTAATATATATGATCTAAGTACTGAGTTTAGAGAGTCAAGTGACATTAATTGACTAGACTGGTTGCGTTATTTAAGTAACAGTCTTTATCGACCCCGTAACCCCGTAATATGTCATTAATCCAGAGATATCTGTTCGTGAGTCAAACCAATAAAGATAGCGCAGACTAGGAAGCGATCAAGGCAGGTTGGCTGTTTTAAACCCCAACTCCAAGTCGAATCTGGTAGCCGCGGCGAATTAGAAGATTGGAAGCTGGAGAGCTAAGTCCACAAACTCCTACATTACTCATCATTCGATTACGTATTTTTTTATTAATATTCATATTAACTGTCAAGAGACATATTTTATCCATTGTTGTTTAATTTTGTTGTTGTTTTTGCCCTTCTTATGTAAAATACTTGTTATCACATTTATCATATGGTACATAATTTACTTTACTAGAACTGCACGACGTGAGAAGCTGAGGAGTTAAGTACAAATAGAGCACTCGTGTCAGAAAACCATTTTCGAAATTAAGTTTAAGTTTATTGTAAGAGTACCGTTACAAATTGCACTTGGTATGCCTAGAAAGTAATTTCCGAAACGTAATACATAAAATAAAGCCGGAATGTATTATAAAGAATATTATATAATACACTTTAAACTGTTTTCTATGTTCTATGCGTTTGGCATAACGTTGTACAATTTTCTGCATCCTCTCTTCATAGAAGGATGTCGCCTGCGGTGTCAACCATGTTGTAACAGGTTTTTCAACCACGTTGTTAAGATCTGGATTAAATTTACCCCAGCTAAAACCCTGCACTGTCGCGTTGGCGGTGTCTAGGCGTGTATTACAGTGAATGGGAACAATACCAAAATTAAAATATTAGTAAAAAAAATCCTTAAATCTACAAAAAAAACATGATAGTTATTAATTATTAGTACTCTCCTAATTAGATTTAACTTGAATATAAATGCATTGTGCTTACCTTTACCCGTTTCTCTAATCCAAAGGTCACTATATCAGAAATGATCACAAAATATTATAGGGGATTTGTATTTTAATTTTTTAATACTTTAATTCTACGGCAATAAGGAGTACACAGTCAGAAATCAACCCGCCTGTGTAGTAATAATTATATATAATATAATTTTATATAACAGCCTAGATTAGTTGTTTATATCGACTTTACTGATACAAAAATATATGCGTATTTATCTTTTTATATTTATTTGATCCGGATTTATTGTAAAAAGTGAGGAAATGAGGAATTTTTTAATGAAACTATGATTTTCAATGGATTCTTAATGAATAAATAGCATTTACTCGGTGTGGATTAACAGTTGGCAGACTTATAGCTAAGATGAATTTTACTGAATAAACCGTACGGTAATTTATGGTAATTTAATATCTCTTTTCTATGGAGCCTATGCATACAAACCGATATCATTTTATAAATACCTTGTATTTTTTGCACTTTGCTCTATTCTCTTATTATTGTTATCAAAGTACGAATACGTTTTGCTTATAATTGCACACCGAGTGATTGTTCATCAATACTTGAATCTACGAGCTGCTGTATGTATTTAAAAATAAATTAAAACAATTATTAGAGAACTGGATTTACTGCGTAAACATCCATATGACCTACATTCTGTATGTATTAAATAATAAAACTTATAAAGCAATGTGATTTCCAAAGTTACTTTTTTTTAGTTTAAATATTTTCAACAAAGTTTGATACTACGACAACTTAAATTATGAAAGTATGGTATAACACTACGTATTATTAAAGTGTTATATTATAACCAGTATCTCGAAGGACTTAATTGATACTTCTGATCCACCGAAGGGTATATACAGGCAGTGATGAGACGGGTGAACCTATCACAAAATACGTGTAAAGAAATATTGTCATTCTACCGTATATATCCAACGTACTTTACCCATACTCAATGAACCTTCATGGCCAGCACGACCTATATATAGGATTTCCCCCGAACTAGTTCTTCCACCTGGTACTGCATTACCAGGTATACTAATTCCATCACAATGTTGCCAATGTAACTTGGATTGTACTAATATCTGAAACAAATTAACCCACTAGATAACTTATACTCTATACGCAGTGCAGATATGTTTGCCATAACATTTTGGTATATAAGACAAAAGTTGTGCAATTAAGCGATTTTCTTCAAAAATTCCAATCTCTTTAGACATATCTACTTATTTATATTTTTTGAGCAGTAAAATCTTACCTCACAATTACGAAGTCCATGTTCCTTGCCCTTATAGCTAAAATTTGCTAGCCTCCTTTTTGGAACAATTTTGCACGGCATCTCGTCATTCTGGTGTTGCGTTTTTCCTATATACATTTTACTACCATCGCAATCGTACCCACCTTCTACTGCATTGGGTGGTGCAGCGTTGCCGCGGGAATAAGCAACAAATTTGTGTGCTACAATCAGCAAACAAGTACAACAACAGTTTTCAGAACACATAACAAGTGCTAGACAGTCCTTATTTCCAGTATGTAAGTACAATGTTACTGTACATACGGATTTACAAATTACGTCAAAAAAGATTTAAAAAAGATTACTTTATTATGCAAGGATTTCCATAGGCTTTTGATATAATTAGTTACAATCACATGGAATTCATATTTGAAACTAAATGTAAACTTTATAAATTTTCACATGTCGACAACTTTAGTACGTAGCCAAAGTTATCGCAATTTTGGCTGGTATTATAATCATTGTTTTTTTTTTCTAACAACGCCGAAAATCAATATATGGTAGCTCAGCTCTATAGTACAGAATCGTGATAGTTAAAAGCCATTGGTAGTGCTAGATTTTTTGTTAATTACATGCGTTCTTTACCTAACGGATTAAGAAAGCATTTATATTAGTATACTTACCAGACATTGCTTATCTCTTTTAATGAATCAAAATGAACTTCAGGAACACAAAGCACTTACAGAAAGCAGTAGAACGATAGTGTACATTATGATACTTCAGCGGTATATAAGGACGTTTATCACTGATATACATAAGCGATAGATAAAGAGATAAACATATACACGGGAAGAAAGCCGAGGAATATGAAAGTCTATTGCGGAAAGCAGGTAACCACACTCCACCTGACCATGTACTAGTTTATTAAGAAAACGCGAAGTATGGAGCTTTCTTCATCCAGAGAGACTGCAACCGTTGCACAGTGGTTCAGAACGCGAAAAACGCGATCAAAGATCATATTTTCAACTTCTTCGTACAAAGTTAAAATTGCAGTAACTTGATCTTGAATAGTTGCTCTATTTGAGGATGTTAATAATATGCATCGTATTTACATAAGTCTTTCTATATTTGCTTTCAAAGTTCAGTAAAATTGAGACGTTGCAGCGTATAGAACTTGGGGTGTAATTAAAAAGACTGTACCACAAGCAAATGCGCTTATTTATTGATATCATTATAATATTGTTATACATTGCTAAGTGTATTATTAAGTCGCATTACTTATTATTGGATAATGTTTACCTGGTA
>JARFOC010044852.1:0-22330 GCA_031763485.1 Osmoderma eremita | reverse complement strand
TTCGAACAGTGAAAATTTTATTGCGCAAGCTCATCAATCAGAGAACCGTTCGGAACTGTAGGTCCGAACAAACCTAACATTTATGGCGGAACTATTTTCAAAGTGTTATCAGGAAAGCTCAAAACTGTCTTGAGGAAAAGGGCTATACTTTTTAACATTGACGTAGAAAAATGAACATAATTTTTTTATTTCCTATTCCTTTGTACAGTTTTTTTATATGATTTAAGCTTGTCGTTAAATTATGTGTAATGAACTTTTAATTTCCTAGGATTTTATTATTTATTATTATTTCATTTGATTTGATTATTGCTGTGACAATTATTAGATAGCTTAAGTGAGAAAAACGTTTCTTGTTTTAACACGGTGTTTTTGAGACGTGATTGTTAGTGAATAAGCGACTTTGTATGCGAATAGTTCAGGGCTAAGTGACCTTATTGGAAAAGCGCTTTGGGGGGTAATCAAAAATGTTCGGTCGGGTAAAGATCTAAGCGTTTAACTTATGGTGTGCAGTTAGTAATTCGTATGTAATCACCAAGATGTTCTCTTAAGGTCTATGTTTGGTGGTAATGCAATCCTCTGAATGGATGATTTTCTAATATATTGATAAAATGTTTCCGAAGCCTGAATCTAATTAGTAGTAAATAACTATTTGTTGAATTGCTTTGTGACTATTATTCAGGCCGATATAATATTTAGAATTATTTGCTCCTCCAACTGGTAAGAGTATTTTGATTTTGTTCTATGATTAATATCTTACATTAACTTAATCTGAGACTACAATTTTTGTTTTGTTTCTAATTACACTGCTTTATAGGGTAGGTAGTGGAAAATAGAAGGGAATTTAATTTGTAATCGACATTTATATAATACATCTATTCGTACGTGACGCAACTGTCTGATAATCTAGATATATTATCATTATTCATTCTGTATTATCAGTTATTCCAAAGTTATAGATAAAATCAAATGCTCAAACAGTTGCTTGTGTGGTGCTGTGTCTGTTACCTTCGATTCTCGAACAGGTAACATTTATAATATGATTTTGGGTGACGTATGCAATTCTCTTTTCGTATATTTTATGTTGCTTTTGCCTAATATTAATGTAAATATTTGGTTGCTCATACTAATGATTCTAAAACAATTTATTAATTACATTAGTACTAACTTGACGGGTTCATTTTATTGAATGTGGCCGATTTAGGGATAAAAACATTTTATTTTTGTTTGATGGTATTCCCTTCTTATTGAGAAAGAAATTGGAATAAGAATTTTGCATCAGTCAAATTAATAACCTTAATAATTTGTTTATTACTTTTTTAATTAACTCTATTTCACCTTATATTTAGCCTATTGGGAGTACTCACTGTATCTCACAATCAGTAAGAATAATTTTGACTGTTTTAATACTTACCTGTGCAGTAAGATATCGTGTTTATCGTTTTGATGCAATTACCAAAATTATATTGATATTGTTACAACACGTACATAAGTGTTTTCTATTGCTATTAATCGAATCAAGAGTACACTGTTGAAGTGTACTGTACTGTAATGTCGCAACTACTTACATAACACAACGATCTGAAAAATCACAGATACAACCTATGTACATATAAAGTAAACAATTAAAAAAGTTTGTAGAACAAATCTGTATATGATTGCATCATGGATTGCAGTATGGACAAGAATTTATACATTGTTAATAGGAAAGTCAAGTAATAAATTGTTTTTAAACTTGGAAAAGCTTTTTATTGCATGTAACACTTATAAAGTTAAACTTCTAGTTAAGCAACTCACATCTACAGGCTTTCTAAAACTTGCATATCCTACTTCAAGGATCAACGTCTTCAGTAGGACTCTAGTGTTTCATTCATTTAGAAATACAAATATGTATGCTTTTTAATAATGTGTTTATGTTATAAACTCAGGGCCGATCCTAGCGAAGATCAAAAGCGGTCGAAATCCGTAATGTAGGCGTTAAGTCTGAAGAAACGACAAATGATGGGCAAGCAATAAGTGAAACAACAAAAAAAATCAGTTATCAGTTTTAATCGGCCTCTTCCTCATTCTCTTTGCTGGTACCCTTGCCTCCCATATTCTTTTGGCCGGTCTATCACTGCTCATTCTGACCCGGTGCCCGTACCATCTTAGCTGGTGATTCTCGATCTTCCTAGTCACTGATTCTTTCACTTTCACTTTTAGTTGTTCTCTTGTCTTCTGTCTTTATTTCTCTGCCTGTCTCTCTTAGTTATGCCTAGGACTCGCCTCAAGTACTTCATTTTAATACTCTGGATTCGTGATTTCATTCCTCTAGTAAGCACCCAACTTTCACAACCATATGTTAGGACAGGGAGGGCCACTTTTCTGTATACATTCTGTATGTATTTCTCAAAGCGTGGTATAATTTTGATGTATTCTCCATTCTAGTGGATATTTCTGTTTCATGTGTTCCGATGTTATTAATGTGCACTCCCAAGTATTTGAAGACTTCTACTTGCTCAATCTTCCAGCTGTCTATTTTTATGTTTATACCCATGGCCGATTTTCCTAGTGCCATGACTTTAGTCTTATTTACATTTATTTTTAAGCTTCTATACGTTAATGCTTCATTCCATATATCCAGATTGGTCTACAATACTATTTAATTTCTTGCAAATATTACCAAGTCGTCTGCAAATACACACTAGCTCAGATACTCCGCCTCTAGGTTTCTATGGGCTGTACAAATGGATTTTGTTCTTTTCTTGTTTTTTAAATCACGTTATCCATTAGAATATTGAAGAGTATTGGGCTTATTACTCTTCCTTGTCTAAGTACCACGTTTACACTGATTTGTTGTGGTTCCATATTGTTCCTTCTAACTACATTTCTATTGTTTCTATGAATGCTCTCTATTGCTCGCTGTAGCTTGGGTATTACTGCCCTTTCTCTTAGACTGTCTGTTATTATTTTTCTTGGGACCTTGTCGAACCCTTTTTCTAGGTCTAAGAAAGCCACGAGCCATTCTTTCCCATATTCCCGAGTACGTTCATGTAGCTGTTTCAATGTGAAAATATGATCTTGTGCACTTCTACCCTTTATAAAGCCACTTTGTGGTTGCTACATGTTTAGTTCAACTTCATATCTCAATCTTTGTTCAAGTATTCTCTCGTATTCTTTGTAAGCTGTACTTAGTAGGGTGATCCCTCGATAGTTAATACAGTCATGTTTATTTCCACTCTTAAAATAGGTGTAATAATTCCTACCTTCCAATCTTTGGGTATCCTTCTTACATTCCAGTACCTGTTACAAATCCGGGTTAGAAAGTCTATATCATCAGTGATCTGGTCATATCCTGCGGATTTTTCAATTTTATAATGGCGTGGGTTACTTCTTCTTCTTCTATATCATACCTCACTTCTCTCTTCCCACATAATGCAGTTCTTATTTTTATCACCGCTTAAAAGGTTTTCAAAATACTTTTTCCATCTTCCCATGATTTGTTATTTTTCGTTAATCAATTCTCATCCACTCAAGCGCCGGCGAAGTACCTGGCAAACAGATTACAACAAATATTGGAGAAAATGGCTTCGTATGTGAAAAACGCTGACCATTTCATTGAATTGATCACACAACAGAACATCGAAGACACGGACATTTTTGTCAGTTTTAACGTGAAATCTCTGTCTACCAAGCTCACATTATGATCGAAACAGATCACAACCAAGAAAATACTGTATGGATCTGATTAAACACTGTCTAGTAAACACCTATTTCATCTATAGCAACCGATACTATAGACAGATTGAGGGTGCGTCAATGGGATTACCATTATCGCCTGTAATTGCGAATATCTTCATGGATAACCTTGAAAAGAGAGATCTTTGCACAGCTAGCCACAAACCAAAGCTCTGGTTACGGTATGTTGGCGACACGTTCATTATATGGCCACACGGAGAATTGAATCTCAATCGGTTTCTCTTAATCTTAATTTCTTACGTCTCAAGATACTGTTTACAATAGAAACATAAATCGAAAATTAACTGTTGTTTTTGGATGTTATGAATAAAGGAATCGCAAGACTCGAAGGCCACGCAAGCGCGCAAGACGCCAACCGATGCAACCCACCAGAAAGACGTAGAAATAAACAGTCTCTGGCAGTCCGATTAACACACGCTCCAGCGCAAGCACTTCTTGTTTCCAGAATGACTTTGATCTGTCAGACATACTGTTATTATTCATTAATTTGTTTGTACATACTAGTTGCACATACAGGTTTACATATAAGTTATCATTGAGCTCACTCAATGTTTTATTATATTTAATTGTATGTAGTCATAGATCGTTATTTTAGGAATACTGTATCGGATTACTCCTTACCTCATAATAGATTGATTAATTGGATTCCCATAGTCAACCGCATGACTGAATGAACCTAAGGATAACTATTATTAAAAGCATGCGCTACTTTCTCCCTTCTTCTTTTTCCCTCTAGCCATCCATAAAATATCTACAACCGCTCATACATCCCCGAACGCAAAATTCTTGGAAGAATCCCACCCGACCACCGTTCTTAATTATGTGGTGTTACTGTAATAAATCCATCAAACTAGAGAAACCGACTGGTCTTTCGTGTCGATTGAGGTTTTTTATTCTTTTTGTTGTTTATCGATTCATAGAAATCTAGTTCGGGCGTCGAAGTTACTGATTTCATCAATTTTAAATTATCTATATGTCCGGTTTATCTAGTGTTGTTTAGCAACACTGGACATATCTGCTCTTCCGTATCGATAATGAGCGATATGTTCTTTATAACTGGTTTGAATTGCTTTCACAATCTACGCAAGTATTTTCTGAATTCTCCTTTTGTTTCATTTCCGGTTGTCTTTTGGGTTTCTTAAAAGGTTACGTAGAATGTTCGTCGAATAAAAGACAAAAAAATAATTGGATTTCTCACTGCAACTTTTGTCTGATATCATGCTTTCATACTAAGTAATGACTTTTTTTAACGTTGAATAAGCGATAATACGATTAGAGAACAGTAATTGTGTTGTAAATTAAACTTACGTGAAAGCTACACCTTTCATTTGACCGACAATAAATTTTTATTAGATTTGAGGCCGCCTAGTAAGTACAAAAAATAAATTAAGTAAATTACCATCAGGATAATATCCAGTGTCTAGATTCTATTACACGATTTAATGTATCCTTTAGAATACCACTTTAGGTAAAAATCGTCATTAAGTTGCACGTAATTGGTAAGCATTTCACTTTCAATCAATCTCGTTATGTAATGTGCGAGTGCTGATTGCAACAAACACACAGGTTGACGCACTAGTGTGGCAAAGCTTGATATATTCGTTATCATATAAGATATTAAAAAAGTTATTTACGAAAACTGTAGGGAGTCTTGAACTTAACATTTCAAAGTTATTTTCATATATACAGGCTGTTTCATATCGCCAGGATAAATTAAACATACGTTTCTTAAAAATTTCATATTACCCCATTTTTATTGCAAATGGACATTTTTTCAAGTTTGGCAAAACTGAATACAGTTTTGGCACGATATAAGGTAGAAAAAAATTCAAACTGTGTCGTTTGCGGTATATAAGACCTTGAAATCATAGTGATTTGCATATAAAATTGCCCATAACTTCTGAAACACGCTGTATAATTAAATTAAATTTTATATTGACAGCGTGAGGCATGAGTTTAATCTAAATTACAAATAATGTACAGGGTGTTACATTTAAGAAAACGTTCACTCAGACTATTTCATGTATATTTGAAAATATTTTCGAAATGTTAAGTTTAAGATTGTCTACAATTTTCGTAAATAGCCTTTTACGACATTTAAGAAAACGTTCACTCAGACTATTTCATGTATATATGAAAATATTTTCGAAATGTTAAGTTTAAGACTGTCTACAATTTTCGTAAATAGCCTTTTACGACATCGGATCGAACCCAGTACTTGTCCAAATGTGTAAACGTTCCGACAATTGCATCATTAATGAAAAAAATATACCGGCTGCCTATAGCAAAACAAAATAACCTGAATATTTAAGAATCGAGGATTTTCTTATCGCTGAAACATGTCAATTTTTGATTGAAGAGAGACAATTTTTGGGAACAAATGACCATATCTTCAGCCCCTAGCCACAGGAGATGCAGCCCAAAACTTTTTAAATTACACTAGGGGTTGAGTAATTTGCAACATAGTGTTGTATCACTGTTTGAAATCGATTTCATAGTTTTCGTGAAATTAGCTTTAGATTTCTTAAAATAAACTTTAATTATCTTTAATAGTTTATTTCTCGAAAACGGTACGATCGATTTCAACCCATAGTGTGATTTAAAATTTTTGGAGTTGACACCCTTGCGACTGGGGTGTTGACAATGTCATTCTTCTCCAAAAGTTGTCATCCTTCGATTAAAAATTTACCTGTTTCAGCGATTTTATAAAAATGATCTTGATTCTTAAGTAATCACAGCAATTTCTTTTTTTTTCTCTGAAGTTTCTATTGTATACCTTAGATATTTTAAGTAGATAATTTTTCAAAAACGCAATGGTCGATTTTGAAAATATTATACATCATTGTACTTGAAATTACATAAGCTTGGTTGACACCTCTACGGCTAGAGGGTTGAAGGTATAAGTTTCATTTGTTCACTAAATGTTACCTCCCTTCGATCAAAAGCTTTGATTTTTAAATATTCAGGATGTTTCGTTTTCCAGTTGATACCCATAATGTATAAAGTAAGAGTATCAATTAGATTGTCGTTCAGTCGGTTATTTCAGAAATATTAGAGTTTTGAAAAAACCTGTTCGAACCTATCAAACCACCCTGCTTTTATTTCACGTTTAGTCTTTTTAGATATGGACCCAAATTCAGAAATCAGAATTCGTATTGGTTACTGTTTCCAAAATTTGTGACTGTAGTGTATATTATAAATGCTCTTGGCATTTCCAATTATTATCTGTATTTAAATATATGTACATACATAATACGTGTGTGTTTTTACTATCTCAAATTACTCATACTTATTACATAAGTTTATTGCGCTGGGTGCCATAGAATTATGACCTCATTATTATTGCTATACCATTTGTTTGCGCATACTATGACGTGTATCTCTTTCCCAAATGAGTAATATCAAGTACAAACCCATTTCTGATTATTCTCCATCGAGTTGTCGTATTTCCAGTTAACTATGTCTTTTGGACGCGAACGCAACGGATGTTATAACTTTGTAGAGAGTGGTGTCGTGTTTTGAAGAAAGTTTCTCTAGAGAATCTGATACACAATGAATTGGAAGTAGTTTCAAATCAGTTTTATTGTAATTCAATTTCAATAAGTTGAATTTTATTTCTATTAAATCTATGTAAGCAGATACATATCCGAAAGTTAAAGGACTAGTAAGAATATGGAAAGAGAAGATAGAAAAAATAGGAATGATGATAAACTCGCAGAAAACAAAAATGATGATAATAAACAACAAACATAACGAAAAGGTGAGAAAGATATCAATAGACGGAGGCACCATTGAAATAGTAACTGCATTTGAATACTTGGGTTCAGTAATAACAGAGGACGGAAGAATAGAAGCTGACAGCACATAGAATACAGAAGACAAAAAACAGAAATTGATAAAAAGAAGTAAAATTAAAGATATACAACACGGAAATGACGTTCTTAAGGAAAATCTAGGGAAAGGCCAGATATGATAGAATACCAAATGAAAGATAAGGAACTCACTAAAGCAAGAGAAAATAGTGGATTTTATGGAGAGGAAACAGCTACGATGGTTCGGCCGTTTAAGAGAAAGGAAAAAGACACACTAATAGTGTGTCTTTTTCCTAAGATAACGGAGCCAGGAGCAGAGCAGGGAAGAACAAGGAGACGACCCAGAAAAGAGTGGATGCAAAAGATTGAAGAAATGGGTACGAGTAGAGGCAAATCAATGATAGAGATGAAAAGGCTCGCGAAGAGTCGTGAAGCATAGAAAAATTGGACCTCCAATCCGACACCCTAAGGGGGTAAAAGGATAAGAGAAGGAGAAGAAAAAGAAGAAGAAAAAAAAAGAAGAAATTATACACATTACGCGAGATATGATCGCTTTTTAAATTATTTATTGTCAAGAAGAATGTTGAATTACAGTGAAATTTCATCCACCTGATGAAGCCATAGTATAGTGAAACGAATTTGAAGTGGCATACAAATAAATAATTGAAACTTATATCTTCACTTTTTTCTTAAAGTTACAGCGAATTTTATAATAGGATCTATTCAATTTTGGATATTTATCTGATATTAAATCTGTGACACTATTACCTATGTAATTGTTTGTATGCGTTTGTTTCTAAACATAGCTGCAATTTATGAGCTATCGTCTATACTACTCGTTAGAAGGTTTCTAGTGTAACTTTCCAATGCTGCCGTGTTAATTCGATTAGCGGTTTCGTTATCTTCTTGAGGAGTCGTTGCACAAATTTTCGTTTTAATGAAACCCCGAACAAAAAGGTCGAAAGGTTTGAAGATCTCACAGGCAATAAGATAGGACCGCCGCGACCAATCCATCTGTTTGGGGAAGTGTTCAACCACCAGTCTCTTACATTAGAGCAAAGTGAGAAGGAGCTCTCTCTAAGGTACATTTAAATTGGATATATTTATTTGCGCTTCAAGTGTGTACAAAAAGGAGAACGTTTCGTCACGCTGTTTAATCGATGCTTGTTCGAATACGGTGGGGAAAGTGTAAATTGGCCGGGGGCCGACGAATGCGTAGAAAAGTGGTTCAATTACCACATTGACAGCCTGTATATGTGAGATGCATCTATATCATTTTATACATTTTCCTCAGTACATCGATTACAGTATACTTGCGCTTTGAAGCTTTGTTATACCTTACCTAAAAAACAAAATAAAAATAAATGTTTACTGTCTGGATGCCTGATGTGGTAGATTTAGATAAATAAATAATCATATTTTAATTAAACCAATTAAGTCTGGGATTTAGAGAATGACGGTATATTCTATAAATGCACCTTGATATGACAACAAAAGTAATTTGAAAGAGTTAATCCACTTCCTGATATTCAACAATGGATAGCGTAAAATAAATTGAAGTAAAACAGATTACCTTGCAAATGCGTTTCGGTTGTACTATGAATATTGTCTTTATTAATTGCGTGACTGCGTTATGCTTTGGCGTAACTGGCCCTCGAAACCGTATATTTATTTATAGGTCGATTTTAATAATTGAAACAGAAAATTAAATGGCTGGATGTAGGATATAAAATGAGCTGATGGAATTATTTATAACTCTTAAGCATTTTAGGGTTATAGGGGCAAGTTTCTATTAAATTAGGCTATACTATTTTTTATGATTCTGATGGAGATTTTTTTCTGAAAACAGCAATGTATCATAAGTATACCTTCACATAAGAAAATATTCAAAAAAAAGTAACAAAATAATTATTTAGTCGTGTGTAAAAATACTACTAGCATCAATCAAGTTGTTTGCAAAAAAAAAACAAATGTCTCACGATCTGTCAAGTTGATTTTTTTTCTAAAATGAACGAACAGCGTTTAGATATGTTTCGAGTTTATTTTGAATGCGGTGATGATACTTATCGAGCTGCAAAACTTTATTCGCAGCGCTATCCAAACAGAGATCGTCTAAGCCGATCAAAATTTTAACGATTGGTGAACAATTTACGGATATATGGCGCTTTCAAGAAGCCAAAAAAATTGCAGTGTCAACATCGGGATGAAAATCTACGACTCAACGTACTTTTGAGTGTTGAAGAAAAACACTGGACTTCCACTAGATAGATTGCTGCTAATTTAGGAACTTCCAAGGATACCGTGCAGCAAATTTTGAAACAAGAGAAAGTAGAGCCGTATATTCCATGCAAAATCCATGCAATAGAGGCTGGTGATCCTGAACGCCGGACGATATCTTCCTTTCTTTTTAGACAAAATTCAAGAAGATCCATGCTTCTACCAAAGAATTTTATGGTCAGATGAGTATGGCTTTTCCAATAACTGTACATTCAACAGAAACAATCATCGTTATTGGGCTCAGGAAAATACGCATGAGGCGATGGAAGGCAATTCTCAGCACAGATTCTATGTAAATGTTTGGTTTCGGCATTTTACACAATAAACTCATTGGGCCTACTTTTTTTGGTGGTAAACTAGAGTAGTATAAATACGCGCGTTTGTGATTTAGTTTTGTCTTTGACTGCGGTGGATCGAAGGTCGTTTCGATGGCGAGGCGCTGTCGGTCTTCTTCGCTGTAATATTGGATACTCTTCGTTCGGCTTAAATTTTTATTTCAGTCTCGGCGGTAGGGCTGACTTTAGACGCGGGTATTTCAACTGCGCTAACCTTAGCAACCGCGGCAGCTGAAACTGAGGATACTTTTGCTTCTGGAATTGATGGTCGCTCTTCAGTTCCGAGCTTTGGATCCTTCTTGTGCTAGTTCTTCAGGTGGTTGTGCCGCTGGAATTTCTGGAGCACCTTCAGTTTTTATTTCTGGTTCTGCTTCGGTCGTATTCAGTAAGAGATGGGTTTATTTTATTAAAGCAACTCTTGGATTGATTTGGCGTTTACTTGATGAAGATCCATATTATGTAAATAAAACACGTGAAACTGTATAAATCTTCACTATATTAAAAATAAAAGTAACAATTGTTTCGCCAAAACAGTGGCTTCATCAGATTTGAGTCTGAGCCAATGTTTTGGCGAAACAATTGTTACTTTTATTTTTAATATAGTGAAGATTTATACAGTTTCACGCGTTTTATTTACATAAAGCAACTCTGTCAATAGTGTTACAAAGTATCACATACGTACAATAAAGATAAAGGAAAAAAAAATACTAGGATTATGATAATGGCTGTTGATTGATATACTTTGTACTCTTAGTGTAAAGTCATTGAAATTAAAAAATATATAATTTTAGAAAGTTGCCGATTGTTTAATAGCTCCAATTACTTTTTTGATTAATCTGTCATTTGAAACTGGTGTATTAGTTAAAAGAATCTCGTGTCATTCCGGGCTAGTGGCGTAGTCGATTAGTGGCGCGCTCACTACGCTCGGGGTCATGGGTTCGAGCCCCGTGTACCGCCCTCAGAGTTAGGTTTTCCGTGGTTTTCCTAACTCCTTTGGCAAATGCTGAGGGCCTAGATCTTAAGTCGCTCCACGGGCGCAGGCGTAATAATAATGACTCATGGCCGCCATCGACCCCCTGTAATTGGCGCAAGCTGTTGGGGAGAGGCATGAATTATTATTATTATTATTATTATTATTATTATTTACATAAAAAATATAGCCAGTTAGATATTAAAAATTATCCCGTTCTTACAATTTTTTTTAGTTTCTCAAAAAATTTTGAATATGATATGTTGCGTAGACTTGCTTCTCACTTGAATAAAAATAATATCTTAACTGAGCAACAACATGGATATACTATTAATCACTCTACAATGACTGCTATTCGTGCTCTATATGATATTGTTGTATCGGATATGGCGAATGGTCAGTTTCCTATAGGCGTTTTTTTGCGATTTAAGTCCTGCGTTCGACTGTGTCGACTGTGTCGACTATGATATTTTGTTTACAAAGTTAAATTGGTATGGTATACGTGGTACTGCTTCACAATGCTTTGAATCTTTCCTAAAAGGAATATTCAAAATCAGTCAGCGGGCAAAAAGAGGTTTGTTAAATCCTCTAGCCTACCCGTCAGTAGAGGAGTTCCTCAAGGAAGCATTTTAGGTTCAATTTTACTTTTGGTTTTTGTTAATGATATTATTTTTTTATCGGAGTACGACTTAATCATGTATGGCGACGATACAAGTGCCGTTGTGTCTTGTAACAACATATTAGACAGCCAAAATAGTGTTAATTCTTTGTTCAATGTATGGTTTTCCCATAATAAATTGTTTCTTAATTAAACCCAAATATCTCATATTTCACAATTCTCAGAACAAGACCCAATTCAATGTTAATATAGTTTCAAATGATATGGAAATAGATCTAGCAAGCGAATTAAACTTTTTGGGTCTATTTATGGACGACAATTTAACTTGGCGGGCACACTGCTACAACTTATCGGTAAATTAAATGCATCGTGTTATCAAATTCAAACTTTAAAGTACATAATTGAATATACTAACTATTATGCTAACGTTCATAGTCGATTATCTTATGGGATCACAGTATGGGGTGGGTCAACATTTGTTAAGGATGTTTTTTTGGCCCAAGAGAGAATTATTAGATGTATGGCAGGTATTGATAGTAGACGGTCATGTAGATCTAACTTTCAAAAATGGAGTATTCTTCCCGTTGCTGCAATTTATATATACGAACTTCTTATATGTGTTTATAATAAAAAATCAATTTTTTTATGTAACGATATACATCAGTATGATATGAGATCTAAGCTAAATTTCCATATACCTCCGTATCCTTTAATTGTAATCGAAAAATGTTCACGAATTTTGGGATTACGTCACTTTAACGATTTGCCTCGCGACTTAAAATCATCCCAAGTTTGAAATGCTTTAAGGCGGCCATTAAGGCTTTCCGTATTCATCGGTGTATATATTCACTGAGTGAGTTTTGGGGTGGCGCATCCAGCAATGCGTGAATTAGTTATTGTCACTGTTATACTTGTACATACTTGTATTTTTTTTGTATGTTGTTACTACAACCTATCACAATAAATAAATTATTATTATTACAGGTAGACAGACTTTGTAATAATTATCGTAGGTTTAGCAAATGGCAACACCGACTTTACAAATGCACTTTGATGTGATAAATAGATACAAGGATAAATAATTGAATTGATGATTAGATTTTCTTTTTGACGTCATGTACACAAAAATTGCATTTATGGAGATAAATCTTGTGTTTGAAATCAAAGAAAATATGTACTGTATCGTATGAATATGAATACGCCTGAGGGACTTAAAACGTCGGATATACCTTCAAATTGATATTACAGACAGATGTTAAAATAAATAGAAAACATACTTTGCTTCTATTACATATAATAGCGCTATTGGAAAAACAATAGATTAAAACATTGATATGATTATCTACTTCTCGAAGTACCGATACAGATAGAATTTGTGGATAGAAATATAGATTATTTATTTTAGATTTGATAACTTGAATTTGTTTACATAATTCGATTTATCAGAAACATATATTTAAGCAGTATTACTGTATATTTATATCTATTATGTATATTTATTAGTACTTGGCAAACTTAGAAAAAGAGAGTATGCACGTCAATTGTGTAAGCTATTTTAAAGAATTTAAAGCCTTGAAGTGATCAACTGAAACGCTTATATTTTTAATTAGGATATGTTTTGAGGACTTGAGGAGATTAGTAACAAATTACGGTTTGAAACAAACATACAAAAAAAAGTTTATAGTAGGTATATGCAATGCTAGCAGAGGTTAATGGCAGCTTTATTACAATAAATGAAATGAGAAGTCTCTATTTCACGTAACGAGTGAATTCGACAGGAAACAGTACTATTCTGATGATGGGCAATGTAGTTCCTTTTGCGGATTAGTCCATTCTCGGTCCGTCTTATGGAAAGAACCCCCACGCCGGACGCGTTCTTTTGGAGCTAGATCAGAACGAATCTGAATCTGGAACTAAAAGGAACGACTCCGCAGTTTGCGTCGATGTCGGTCCGACTCCCGTGTCCGGATACGAATGTGTACTGTATACACTGTTCACTAGATGTGTTGGTTCGATGTTAATCGGTACAAAAGAACTAAACCGCACTTGAAGTCCATAGTCGCCAGTCGTGCGTAGTATTGAAACAAAAAACCGTTATCCTTCTTTGCTTTTCAGGGTTGTTTATATTATTATAGACTGCCGCGTTTGTAAACTAACAATAAAATTTATATTGCGAATATATATTGCAGTGATACAAAATTGACTTTTATATAGCACTAACCTTGAAATACGTTAATATCAGAATGTGACATTAACGCACATATGTTTTAAAATACTGGTATGATAGCTGAGTTCGTTTGTTATATCTGATGGATGTAACCAGGCAACTTTTCGAAAAATAGCAATACTTAATTTACAAATATTGATATCTTGACATTGTACATGAATTTTGAAAAGCTGTTACTATGTAATAGAACCACAAGAATTTTTACAACATTTCAAAAATAACTTTATAATTACCTTGAATACTTTGTTGTGTGTATGTGTATCGTGTTCTCTCTTCAATCTTCTTTCACCCCTCTCCTCTAACTGCAACCTTCAGTATCTCTCTCCTCTTAAGTCCAACCTCCAGTATCTCTTTCCTCTATTTTTGTGGATCGTGCAATTCACTACTTAATATATTTTAAATTGATCGCTACTAATTCTTGCCTGACGCGTACAAAATTTTAACTTGATGTATTCTTTTACCTAGTAACGTTAATTAGTCCCGTTACCTCTGGCGGGACTTATACCTATACTTCCCACCGTATAGGGTTCTAGTTTACTAACCTGAATAATCGAGTAGATCGAATGGATGGAGACACTTCACTTTAATAATTTAATTTGCAACCGATAATAAGTTCAAAACAAAAGTATGTAATGGCCGCGTATGCAGCAGACAAATTCGACAACGATAATATAAGATCAACAAAAAATACCATCACAATATATTAGTAAGCAGGTTTATGTATCTGTTTTGTTTAATATTTTAACTTAGGGAATAGTCTGGTTTCAATTCGTTTAAACGTATTTAATATTCATTATATTTCATTCATATAAATTTGATGATAACTTAATGATGGGATGCAACACAGAAACTAGACCTAGATCTTTAAAATTTTTGTAGAAAACGTTTTTCTTTCTATTTGAGAAATAGAGCATTAATCAAAGATTCAGTTTTTTGAAGCAGTGTATCGTATATTTTAATTATATATCATCAATTCAAGGAAGAATTTGAAATTATTTCTTTTTCTATCAAACACACTGTGGGAGTTACTCTATCCCACACAATAATTAATTCGCGACACGTGTTTCGTGGATTCCCATCGTCAAACCGTATGACCGAAGGAGCAAAAATATAACTATATTTAAAAAACATGCACTACTTTCATTCTTCCCCATTTTTCCTCTATTTCTCCCTAACATATTTACAACTTTTCACACACCCCGGAACGTAAAATTCCTGGAAGAACCACCCCTGGCATTCCAAAGTGCGTGCTGTTAGTGTAATAAATCTATCAAACCTGACTTACTAAGATTCTGTTTAAATTTTTTATTATTGAATTCAAGTTTAGTTATAAAATGTAATCAAAAATTTTATCTGATTTGAGGGAATTTATGATAATACAGGTAGAGATAATGATCATTAAGATTGTTAATATTATTAAGATTGTGTGCCCTCAATTCAGAATGACGATTGCTCTATTTTTGGAATTGTTAAAAATGTTCGCATTTTTATAATCTTTATAGTGAAGTTGCATTAAAGTTTTGAAAAATGTTTAATATTCTGTAACAACATAGTGTATATAATCTAAAACAACATAAAGTGTGGTTCAGACAAAAAGTAAGATTGAAACATGTAGAAACAATCACATCTACAGTTCCTAGTGTTCATTAGCTTTTTAAAATATCTCACGGAAATTAGGTATGGTACTTTTTGAAATAGGAGAAAACTGGATTTATGTATTTATATACTGGGTGTTTACTAGACACACGGCAAAAAATCAAGGGGTGATTATGTGACGGAAATGTATTTCATATATGGATTTCCCAATGGGAATTAATTACTGGCCAGGCAGTTGTACATTGAACGATTTTTAAATCACATGTTCCTGAGAAAAACATTCCAAACTATCCATCAATGCCTTGTGGGAACAGTCCACATTTAAACGTGCTGACAATCACAGTATGAACGATACAACTGGAAGGGGAAGATTCAGGTAGTTTTTACAAGAAAAATTGTAAAAACTTTTAATTGAAATGATGGTAAGACGTGGAAAATATTGAAACAACAATTGTTGTCCAAGCACTTATTCCCTCCTGATTTTCCTCTGCGTACTGCATTTTGTCAATGGTTTCTTGTCATTGGTTCAAATCCCTCAACTACTGGCGTTGATTCTTTTTACTGATGAAGCAAAGTTCTCAACAAATGCAATAAATAATTTTCATAATATTCATGTGTGCGCTAAAGAAAACCCACATGAAGTTTTCATTGAATGTTTGAATTGGATTAGTGAGTGACTTCCTAATTGGACCGGCTTTTTTAACAGGAAGAGTTACAGATGAGACATTTTTATAGACAATTTTTGTGGGGCCATTTGAAATCTTTAGTTTACACTAATCCAGTGGAAAATGTAGAAGATTTGACCAATCGAAATGTTGCTGGGATAAGTGCTGTGGATAAGTAATAAGAAAGCCGAAATATTTTTTTCTGAAGTATTGGGATAATAAATATCTTTTATATTAAATTTAATAAAATAGAACGGCTGCTATATGAAGTTTTTTATTTAATTGCAGGCGAATTGAATTACGGACGACGTTTTGGACAACAGTTTCTTTCGTCAGTCATTTTTTCTAAATCTTAATTACTATAGCACCTAGTTTTTTTTTCTCTCACTTATTTATACTTATGTTTCCAAATGTCTGTCAAGTCCAATTGGCACATGCTGGTTTCAATCAGATCTATTCGTGTACCTACCTTAAAAATCCATACATTTGATTGGAAGTGTTTTTACTCCCGCACTGTCTTCGCATTCCCGTGCTGTTCTTGTTCTTTAAGCTTACTACTTAATTTCGCGCAATACTCTGATTTTATTCTCAAAACACCAACTCAAAAGGCCTAATAGGTATTATTAGGCCTATTGAGTTGGTGTTCACCATAAATGTTATCCATCAGCTGGGTCGCTCTGTTGGGGTAATGATGGAGACCCTCTTCTCATGAAGTTTGCGGGAAATGCTTTATTCTCCTCTTACTATATTTCATTATCCACTTGGAATAATTAACAACTTCCTTAAAAAGAAACAAAAACGTAAGAAAATATTGAAGTATACGTTTCTGAATCTCTACATGTTTAATATGAAATGTTTTCATGCACTATGAATGAATATGTACTTATCAGTGAAAAAAGCTTAGGGTTATGCTTTAGATCTTTAGAAAATATAAGCGAAAAACAGCAGCTTATGTCATTCTTTCGGTTTTAATCGCTAGTAATTTGAGTTATAACCTGATGTAAAAGATTACTAAACAATTCATTTATGGTGAGCAGTTAAAGGGAAATGGAATGAGGTAACAATACACGGAATAATATCAACTGATATTATCTTCCATGTATTACACCGAAATTGAAGTTGTAAAGAGAGGAGTTTTGATTTATGAAAGATAATTTCTTAAAATGATACAGGATCTTACAAATATTTTAAAAAATAACGCGAAAATTTAAAAGAAAAAGTAAAAGATAATAGGTATGGGAAATTAACCCAGAGTAACGGGAGGTGAAATGCTAAACACATTTTTGTGGTGATTCGGTATTGGGTTTTTCCCATATTTTCCAACACAACAAAAGGTTTAATATACATATGTATATTACAATTAATTGATATTTTCGCCGAGGGATATAAAAAGTAAATATCAAATATAAAGATACATATTTTTCGAACTATTCGTTTTTAAGTAGGTATCAACACATAGTTTCATATTTATGCTGTGACATGTATGTCTACATGTATTTACGATTGTTGTTAGTAATACCACATGTAGTCAACAATGAGTCATAAAATTCATGAACATAATCTTAGACTTTCCCGAAAGTTAACTGTCTAAGCGTTTATAGTTCAATGTGGCTCTGGCGGTTGTGTTTTTGCGTGGAACTTTGCCGGAACGCTATTATTGCAATTTCGTTGATGTAAGTATGAAACCAACAATATTTCTGCAAATATAAGAAAAGGAATCATTAGAATATACACATTATGTATCATATAACGTATGTATCTATATTAATATGTACATATGTGGCTTCTGTTTGGTGTTGAATTGAACATCTTTTCAGGTTGTTGTTTATATTTGTTGGTTTGTGTGAATAAACAAAAATTACAACTCTAACAATTAAGTACATTATTTTAAATATATACAGACTTTAATTGGAATGTACTGATTGAAAATATTTAAAAATTGTCCGATACATACACATGCGCTCCTGCTACCTTAGATTTTTAATAATGTCTTGCAGATGATCTCATTCTCAAGAATTTCCACCGAAATATGGTTACGTGTATATTTAATCTAGTTGAGTCAATTTTAATTTAATTAACCCGTTTCTCATACACGTCATTATATTAGTCAAATTTGGTGCTAATTAAGTTTCGCATTACAGGTCGGCGTTGGAACAATGGAAACCTCTTTGAAAGACAGGGATAAAGTCGGAGTTCAAGATACAGTATTATTAGAAGATTACACCGATGAGAATGCATTCGTCGACAACTTAAAGAAACGGTTTAAAGAAGATCTCATTTATGTAAGTAATCGCGACAATCTTGTATTTATAACAATCGCGAGAGCTATGAGTTTGATTACCTCCTCAAGCGGATTCGATAATAATTCCCAAGTGTCTAGATATTCTACCACGGGCGATTTGAGAAGTCACGTATGTATGTGTGGTTTTCCATAAGTTTTATCGAAGAATAATTGTTTGATAACACAAAAATTACAGTCACTTTTGAGAATTGAATGTTTAGAAAACGATAAGTTTTATCTTCATCGTCGTTGCGTAATATCCAGTGAATTGTACTGTTGCAAGATTTTCTACATTCAAGGTGTTATGAATGAAATATTAAAACTTGAAATACGAGCTAAAAATTCGATTCAATCCATAAATTCATTGTTTTTCCTAACTCGAATGACAAATTTATAATTGAAGTAAAACATGTGATAAGCTGTAATATATTTTTAGGAAACTCTTTCTTGAAAGATAGCGTCTTTATGACAGTTTTCAGTCAGACGATCTTTCCTGTAAGATTTAAGCAAATAACAGGAAAGATCGTCTGACTTATTTTTATATTTTCTACTTTTGCTTGCTTATAGCAGAAAACATTTCAGAAAATATATTGAATACTAAAAATGGATGAAGGCCGGTAATAATCTTAGTTTACATCATTGCTCTTCTTCTTTGTAAAGTGCCTATGCCTTGAGTACATTGGAAGACGGATTCATTGTCTCTGAGATGTACATTTTTAAAGTTTTCGTTCTACAAAATCGATGAAATCGAGCCCCTATAAGAAATATACCTACAATAATCTCCTGGAAAGGCAATTACTATTTGTCCCGTCCACTACGACCTCTAGGGCCTATTCATCGTCAAGTTCAGGCCCTTGAGGTAGCTCAGAATCTTGTTCAGTGAGGTATTCTTCAGGTCAGTTAGGGAAACGTCCACCTTCCCAAAGATTGTGTACCTGATTCGGGTAACCACAGGCCCAAAACACAAAACATTATCTGCTATTCCTTCGTTCTCCATACACAATTAGCTTTCCGCTTCATCAGATAGTCCAATTCTGTGTAGGTGGTTTCTAAGTCTGCAGTGACCTGCAAAAAAAACAGAAGTAATTTCTTGACCTTTCTACGGTCAAAGCCAGAGAACTTCTGTAGCTTTGATATGATTCTGTGAAACAAACGCACGTATCAAACGAGGAGAATTGCTGCTATATTGGACTACTTTCTGTTTTGATCAGAGACTAATTTGTTCTTTGGCTATGGAAGGTGATATGTCAATTGCGGGTTCTGGACCATGGAAACAGCCTGCAGCATCCTCCTTTGCAAGAGTGTCCGGCATATAATTACCTTGAATGAGGGAGTGGCGCGGAATACAGAGTCCCTATTATATTTTACTTACTAAGGTAGAAATATGAAAGAATAAATTGTAGCAGCAAATGCGAAACTTTACCAACTATGCTATACCACGAGAAAAGAGAATTTAGCTTAATCACATCAACTCAAGTGAGAATTCTATAGCTATCTGGTCTGCCTTGTCGATGTTGAATGTTAGCCAAAGCTCCGATAAATACTTCTTTTCCCCCATTCTTAATGACATCAGTAAATATATCATTAACTCCGCAGGAACCTCTTTAGAGCGCCTGACCATGATTACTTCATTATTACTTAAGTAGTGTGTTTGCTCCCCTCATGATTCGTTTAGTTTTTTATCCGTTACTGATGTGGATGTACTACGCGTATTTTCCAGTATCAAGTCTAACGCCATAGGAAGTGATAATATCTCCAAAAAAAAGCTAAATATATGTTTACCTTATATTGGAGAATATTTAGCTTATCTTTTTAGCACTTGTTTAAAAACAGGAAAATTTCCTGACTCCTGGAAATGCGCAATAGTTTATCCTGTGTCAAGAGTAACTACCCCTTTTGTCCAAAATGCTAAAGTTGGTAAACGAACAACTTTTTGTCTTCATTTATACTTTTGAAATTCTTCCCAAACATCAATCAGGTTTTCGACGGAGTTATGGAATTACTACAGCCTTGCTAAAAGTTGTGGATGATGTGCTTGGAGCAACTGATACCAGCCGTGCCACAACCATATTCTTGCCTGATTATTCTAAGGCGTTTGACCCAATTAACCATAAGATGCTATGTGGAAAATTATATTATTTCGGGTTTTCTGACGGTGTAGTGTCTTGACCTGATTATGGTTTATATCTCACATTAATAGGGTGATACAGAAATCTTATGGCATTCTTTGGTGTTTATATACACATAAAGACTTTCTGGATGTTAACACTAGGAAAATGCTATGTGACTCGTTTATCTAAGCTAGTGTGGTGAGTTTTTGTGTAGGTTGTCGTTATATTAAATGTAAACTTTTGCGGAATGGGACCAACAAAATTCAATCAAGGGCAACATAAGGTGCATCCTAATTTACGGGTATATACAGTACCAACACTTTCGAATTGTACACTCAAAAGTGTATTTAATAGTGGATGCCGTTAACGATACCTTTGCAGAGAATCTTATTGCATTTTGTCTTTTGAAAAATACGATCTAAATTGAAAATACATTCAGGAAACGATGTTCAATTTTAATTGTTGACAAATTTCTGTTACGTACAAAAAAGTGTTTTGCTTAAGCTTCATGTAAATATTCCTTTATTGCGGGAAAAATAAATAATGTTATCAAGTTCACAGATGAACTATTTACTTATTTTGTCCTAATCAGGCTTTATGTTGGTTGCTGAAACTTATATTGTATATGATTACATTTAGTTTCATTGCGTAGTGTAGATGTAAATACAGGAATGTCTATATAATTTGCTTGATGTCACAAGTTTATAATACACGCTCGTTTATCTATTCTTGGAAGATATGCACAAATACAAGTTTTTATTAATTTATTAAATTTCTGGGAATAAATACAGGATTTTATTCTTATCTGACAGATGCGTGGGGAATAACCACACGCACATGTAGTAATGAAACCATTGTTGTACCACTGTCGTAGAATTATTAAATAATTTGTTGTAAATAACGTGTTAATATAGGCAAGCCTGAATATTGCAAGATTGATTAATATGTATACGAGAACTTCTGGTTTTTTGAATTCTACATAAAAAAATTACATTTATACCAGCAATAACGTTTGTATTGCGGAATGTAACTTGTCGATAAATGAGTGCTAGAAATGTATGTACATACATACGTAACCCTATAATTCAGTTCCACACTACAGTAAAGATCCATGATTCATTTATCAACAGAGGATAATGCACTTCTATGGATTAGAAGTAAAAAGAGATAACAGAAAATTTTACAATGTCGGCGTATGAGCACTTTATTTTGTTTATTTATTGGCGTTATGATATTGGGTTAGAAAGATAAATACACATTCCTTAATAGTGAAATAATAGGGCTCCTTCTATTGAAAAGGGGATGTTATTTTCTTTTACGACTAAACCGCAGAATAAATAAAAAAAAATATATCTATTGATCCGCGGTTTTAGGTCGAGAACGTGGAAATACCTTCCACTAAATCCTTTACATTTGTGCGCCAAGAACTGCTTATCTCAGAAATGTCAGTCAGATATGTACAGTCTTTGGCAAGCGAATTAGTGCTCCTTCAAAATTTTCAATTTTGTCTGAAGTTTGCAGCAACATTGTCTTCCATTGTCTTACCTGTTATATATATATATTTGTTTGTCTTTTCTTATTCATTTACTGCATCTTCAGGCATGACAATCATTTTTGATTTCTCGGTATAAACACACTGTTCGGATTACTCCTCCCGCACAAGTATTAAATTAATTCGGGACGACACGTGTTTCGGGAATAC
>JARFOC010044825.1:0-22338 GCA_031763485.1 Osmoderma eremita | reverse complement strand
CGCTGTAAGAAGTCTGACACACGTAACACAGCAAATATGGGGAGCCCAGCTTTTGTCTTCATCACCTACTTTACACTCGAAATACTGCTCATAGCACCTTTTAAAAGGAGGTTTAGAGAGATTTAGAAGACAATGGCCCCTCGATCTTCAAAACTGAGATGACATTGTAGGTTAGGTATAGGATACGGTGGCTTAAAATAAATTTAAGTTAAAAATACCCCTTACTACCTTGTTGAGTAAAGAACTCTGCATACGTATTTCGGCAACTAAGTCGCCATCTTCAGTAGAAAACCACAAAGGAAGAAAATAATGTCAGACGTAGCACTCCGAGAACAATCCTGCTCTTAGACCGCCACTATCAACATTCCTCTATCAATGTTGATAGTGGCGGTCTAAGAGCAGGATTGTTCTCGGAGTGCTACGTCTGACATTATTTTTTCCCTTTGTGGTTTTCTGCTGAAGATGGCAACTTAGTCACTGAAATACGTATACAGAGTTCTTTACTCAACAAGGTGGTAATAGGTATTTTTAACTTAAATGAGATGACATTGCTTGATGTTTACTTCCTCACGACATTTAAAAGTGCAAAAACTATAATATGTACAGTGCTGTACAATAAAACCTGGGACAACTCTACCTTCCAATGTCTAGTTGAGTTGTGCAAAAAAGAAACGGGAACATGCTATATCGTAAATCTAGCTTTATAATTATATTTCTCTTAGTGGTAGGTATATGAAAATTTAGCCGTATAGTAAACCAAAATTTTAAACAAAATGCAAAACTTAAAAATTGTTTTAACAACAGAAAACAAAAAGTAACATTAAAATAAAGGCATTAAATACATCCGTACATATTTATATTCAATATTTAGTCATATCGCCGTCTGCATCAATGACTTGGTTTAACTTGTTTAACAAAGAATGGACCAAATTTCTTCTAAAGTGTTTATTATTACTTATGTTGGTGCCTCCCATTCTTCTTCCATGACTTCCCACAGCTCTTCCGCATTGCCAGGAAAAAAATTCTTTTGTACTTTTAACCATATGTCTTCACACATTTTCAAAATGGTTTAGGTCTGGAGTTTTTGAGGACCATGGCATGACTACATATTATGATCCTGGAACCTAACAATATGGGAAGGAACGGAACAATTGTATGGATGGAACAATTGTCTCGCAGGAATATATAATTATTTCATGGAAACGTTTGTGCTACATATGGAAGCATTAAGCAGCACTGATTTCCTTATAATCTTATAATCTAGATCTGTATATACTCCTTAATCCTTCCGATTGACTGAACGTACTCCGTCAGACTCTGTTAACCAAAACAATTATTTAATTTATCCTATGAGTTCGTATAAGCATATAGTAATATGGGATGGTTCCTTTGTCAGAGTTCATAACATTGTCCTTAATCTTATAAATATAAATACTCTCATAACTATATAATTCTCTAAGATTAAGGATTTGTTTAATTAACATAAGGTTATCTGTTGACATGCCGTATAATCTGGGTTACCGTCATTATATCATATAATCAACATTCCTAATGTAAAAATTAATGTAACTAGCTAAATGAATACGTGGTAAAAATATATTTTCCAAATACATGTAACTTGTATAGTTTGCGGAATCAACAGAGTTCCAGGAGAAATAAAAAACCTTCCCCTTGTTAATAGGTTTGTTCGCATGTTTTATCGATTGCGCTTAGAGTAAAATTATCCGTTTGTATGTAATTACATTTTACATCCAAAATTGTTTGTTTATCAAGATAAAATTAAGTTAAAATTGTTTTTAGGAGCGAGTCTTATGCCTTATTTGACCACAGCCATTGAGTTATCTTTTTAAGTTTATTGTTACTATTGTCAATCATATGACATGTGACAAAATAAAATTTGTTTGAATTGCATTATCTGCTAAGGCGCTTGTTTGTATCTTTACTTGCATGGTATAAAATATCTAACAAAATTATTTAGCTACAAACAAGCAGTCTATTGACTTAGTGTTATCAATGGAAAAAGTTATCTTATCTTGTTTTTAATATGGAATTTTTTTTTTATTCCGTATTGATTTACCTTTTTTGTATTATATTAATCCGCGTAACTCTAAACGTACGTATATTTTCCAGTGCATACAAATGCAAATTATAATAAATAGAATACATAAGTTTTTCTGTCGGACAGTACTTTCGAGAAGTTACAAATGCCCGTTAATTAGACCACGTAAAGTCTCAGTAAATCATTATTGATTCCCAGACCTCCAGATTATTTTAATACTCCCGACCAAACAAGCGACACGAAATTGCCGCTACCGACAGAAACGGGTAACCAACTGAAGGACCGACCAAACGACGTAGTGGCGTGTTAATTTATCGTTTATTGTTTTTCTTCTTTTTCGTTTCATTTCCCTTCTCTTGCGAGTTTGCAGTTTTGCATATCCAATGAGCGAATGTAACAAATCGCTACCCGGCGGATTATGCACCCAATCCTCTCTCGGTTCTTCTCTTTCTTTTTTGTGATACTCTCGCTCGCACGGACGCAATACACTCTGCAGGCAGACACACAAACTCGCGCTATTTTTACATTCAATAAACTGCGCCGCTTTGGTATATCCGCTGTGATGCATTTAAATGTTATTTATGCAGGTCTGAAATAAATACTTTAGACGTTAATTAAGTCGCTTTATTAAATGGGAGCCTTTTCTATGCCGTTATTATTGCGGGACGCATTCGCGTAAATTAGGTACTAATGGTCGCTCGTTTTCTTAGAATATTTCTTGTGTGTTGCTTTCATAATTCCAACGTTAAACGGTCATAGATAGACATTTACGCAATCATTGCGACTCGTGATTGTGTTACTATTAGTAATATTGCCATTATGTCATATTATAAAATACCTTTTAAATATTTACCATGTTTTTTTTATTAATAAATAATTATCCAAATTAATCTGCCACTTTATAAAAAGTGCAACATAAAATAAGGTAACCAAACGATTCATTTCTAAAGAGTAGATACCAAGACAATATGATCATGGAATGGATGCCTATCTGCTCTTGCTTAACTAACTAATATCAGTTCAAGGAGCCAATTATAAAATTATTTTAGATAATGTTGTAGTCCTCAAGATATTATTAAGATAACCCATTACTATGTTGATTCCATATCTACTGCTAAAACCGAATAGACTGAGGATAAAGTGGTGGGTGAATATCAAGGGGGTTTTGAAACTGGGAGATCGACCGCAGATGAAATCTTAAATTAAAACAAATACAAAATAACAACTACGAACAAAACTTGGGCCTACACATGCTTTTTATTGATTTTAAGTAGGCATAAGACTCGATTTCCAGAGAAAGATTACACGAAGTACTTCTAAAATTAGAAATACCAAATAAACTAACCTGGTAAGAATGACATTAACAAATACCTAAATAAAATCTTAATCGATGGCAGTAACTGGGATCAGTTTAGAGTTGGAAGAGGCTTAAAACAAGGCAATCCTCTCTCGACGAACATATTTAACCTGGTTTTGGAAGCAACAATAATAGATGGTAAAATACAAACAACAGGTTCGATTTACCATCATAAAGTACAGTGTATTGCCTACGCAAACGATATAGTCCTCTTAACAAGGTCCAAAAAAGAACTATGGAAGGCTTTTAGGAATTTGAAGAAGAAGCATTTAAACTGGATTTGCTGGTAAATAAAGAAAAAACAAAATATATGAAGATGAGAGCAGACTGTACACTTCAGAACAAATATGTCGAGTTCAACGCAAAATAATATATATGTAACAGAATCAACCAGTTTGAATATTTGGAAGTAACGATAACAACAAAAAATCAAGAAGAAAATGAGATAGGTAATAGAATCCTGAAGGGAATCAAAGCCGCGAAGTCGCTGTCAAGAATATTAAAGACCTTTCGAGGGTAGTCAAGGTGAGAACATATGACACAATTCTAGGCCGGTGGTTCTACATGCCAGCGAAATTCGGATAATGCCAAGAAAAGACTAACAAAAGCTGGAAATGTGGGAAAGGAAAATTTTGAGAATGACATTGGGAGGCGTAAAAACAACTTAAGGTGAATGGAGAAGACGCAAAAACAGAAAGGTATAGTTTCGCCAACTATAACCTCGCGCAACTATAGGATACATTTCGAGAGTATCTATGTGAAGATATACGGATTAAAGTTCGTCATCAGAACAATGACATAACTTTACAATTTACTAAAGATATGTTTACTGAAGGCCTCATTATGATAGAAAGAATATTTGAAGTTGGTGAGAAAACTTTACCCACATTGAATCTCCTTTGCAATATCGCAACAATGTGACTTCAAATGAACATTTTAAATCAACTTTGCGATGGACGCATGACAATCAGATAGATTAATATATCGCCAAAAATCTCCCTAATTTAGTACCTAACCAACGAAATGCATGTAACACTGATTAACAAAATAAAACCTTCTCTCTGTCACACGGGCGAATGTGCCGGATCCGAATAGGATTTTTCAGACTGAATTCAAATATCAACCCCCTGTCGGCTTTAGTTTTTACGTGACACTCGGGCAAAAGCCCAAAATTTCAGGTTATCCAATTTATATTAATTGTTTGTAAAAAAAACTTCATGAAGAAATATGTAATTAGGCGAAAAAATACAAGTAATAAATAACAGCAAATGCATTTTAAGACAACACAACTAAAAATGTTTCCTGCGATTTCCTGCGAAACTATGCTTCAAAAATGTCTCTCATCATAGCAATACTCCATTTGCCTTGATAAGGCTTTCCATTTGTAAAATATATCTTGATGAAAACGTTCACCATGTTCTTCGCTAACGGGGCCAAGGTTATCCGGGAAGAAATCCAAATTATCGTCCAAGAAATGTAGAGTCAGTGACATGTTACATCCCAGACGGTGGTATGATCTGAGAAGTTCATATATAATTTCGCGATAGTTCTCTGCCTTGCCTTTGTCTAAAATGTTCTTGCAGACACTCTTAAAAGACGGCCGTGCCATTCTTCCAATATGAGTTAAAAGTTCAACAAAATTGACATCATCCGCTAACTCTCTAATTTGTGGTCCTACAAATATTCCTTCCTTAATTTTAACATTGCTGAACTTGGGTGAATCTGCTGTGAATACATGAATGCACGCGATGTAGTATCCATGGTTTATGGTTTTTGCGAAGTTTTTGTCAAGTCTCAATTTTATGTGCAGTGAGGGTAGATAGATACACATTTTTCGAGCCCACGAGAGCAGTCTTTATCACATTCTTTTGTACATACAGTATGTCATTACGAGTAGGCCATTTTATTCAGAATAGTGGTCTTTCCTGCCTGTACTGTCCCACCCGCATAGAAAACAGCAGTATTTTGTGTACCCTAGCTCCATGCCAAACAGAATTGCAAGTTGTCATATGCCTGGAAGAGACACCTGAGATTCATTAGCGAACTAATTAACAAAATTTATCCTAAAGTATAAAATTTATTCCAAAAGAACTGGCTATGTGAGCAAGTGATTGTGTCTTCGAAGAATACATCTCTAGAAATAAATAAGGTGCAATTGAAAAAAAACCATATAACTGCAAAATCTATACATCAATTGACACTGGTGTGAATTTGGAATATATCAAGAAAAACGACATAACGAGAATTTTGAAATTACTTTAATCTCTCACGACTTCCACGTCATTGCCCAAACACTAAAAATTGCCATTCCTATAATATTACTATGCAACTTAAATCCTCCAAACCTGTGCAGTGGTACAAGATTACTAGATTATTAGATTTACGCCAGTGTGGGATATATGTACGACACCGTCCAACATAAAGTCTGGTTTTAGAGCCATCGGTTTATATCCCCATAATAATCCAAATGCAATTTGCAATATGAAAACATCTTGTTCAAACCAAGTACAGCATCGGAGTTATCTGTTCCTGAGCAACCAGAACTTTTAGCAACATCGACACCGACCAGCACTTCCAACTTATGGATAACTTTGTAGATAAGTTGTCCGTAATTTGGACCGTCAGGTTGTCAACCTCTAAACACACTAAAGTTCGTGTCCTGTCAACAGATGAAGACCTGCTTTGATTGGTGATGATGATGGCACTCACTCGAATTTATGTGAAGTCGAGGAGGAAAATGCTGCTTGCTAGTCTTTCCAAGATTTACTCCCTAGCCCTATCAAAGAAACCCCAGAAGTTACAAATACACAGAAGTTTATAAACAGCACAGCGGTCGTTCTGAAGAGAACACTATTTAACAAAAAGGAAAAGTTGATGCATCGATGTCGAAATGTTCAAAATCTATTAATACCAAGGGAAAATCGAAGAAAGGACGAAATAACAAAAACATGGTTTTGCCATATTTGCAATAAGAGGTGCAATAAGAGATATGCGTATGTGCAGTGTCTGTAAACTTTATGTGCACGAAGAATGTATTGGCCTCACCAAGGACGATACTGAATTGTTTACTTGTGCAGACTGTTAAAATTGATTTAGGAAAGATTTCTTAAAATAAATTTATTTAATCTGACCAGATTTATTATCTAAATTTTATAGGCCATACTGGGTCAGTATAGCTTAAATGCACTTTCCGGAATTTTTTTATAACGAGCTCCCTATTGTTTCAAATTGCTTGAAATTTGCGAGTTATGTTCCTTATTAGGTACTGTTTATCTCCCAGTCGTTGTTGATTGACTTTACAAAAATACAAAAAAATGAGCTTAATTAAGGCATATAGGGTACAGTTACCTAACGAGGTGTGTAAGTTAAGTAAAGAGACTGATATTTTTTTAAATATTTTTATTTGAATATAATTATTACAATTGAACGTTGTCTCCGTCAACATAACTCCCTTGAGAAGCCACACAGCGTTGGAGACGGTTCTTCCATTCCTCATAGCAGTGCTGGAACTCGGATATTGGAGTCGCCCTTAGCTGGTAGGTTACAGCCGCTGGAATGTTTACGAGTGTCCCAAAATGATGTTCCTTCAGATGGATTTTTAAATTTCGGGAAGAGGAAAAAGTCACAAGGACTCAAGTCAGGTGAATAATGAGGCTGAGGAGCCACAGAAATATTTTTACTGCCCAAAAACCCGTTTATGGAAATTGCTGTGCGACAAGGCGGATTGTCATGAAGAAGGATCCAATCATTCTTGATGTTTGGTCTCACACGCATGACCCTTTTTCCTAGTTTTTTGAGAACCTCCCGGTAAAAATGTTGATTAACTGCCTGACCTTGAACTGTTTGTGAACGATTACCTGGCTATCAAAGAAACAAATCAGCATGCTCTTTATCTTTGATTTGCTCATTCTTGCATTCTTGGGCGTTGGAGAGCCTGAAGTGTGCCATTCCATGCTCGGGCGTTTTGTTTCCGGGTCATACTCGAACACCCAACTCTCATCACCAGTAATGACACGTTCCAAGAAATGTTCATTATTTTCAATCGATTCCAAAAAGTCAAGCCACCTGTTTATCCTGATGTCCTTTTGTTCCTGCGGAAGGCTTTTTGGAACCATTTTCGAACAGATCTTTCTCATTCCCAATTCATTGGTCAAAACTTGATGAACGGTTGTGTGAGACGATAATTCTGACCGTCAGCCAACGATCTGAACGCACAAGATCGCGGATTTTGCCATCGGTTCTTGCAGTTGAAGGCCTTCCGCTGCGTGGCTCATCTCCCATCGAGTCTCTTCCTTCTAAAAATGCCTTAAACCGCCGAAAAACCTTGGCCTTTGACAAAACAATGTCTCCGTAGGCCTGCTGAAGTTTTGCAAAAGTTTCTGTTGCAGTTTGTCCAAGTCTGAAGCAAACCCAGATAGCGCACCGTTGGCGTTGCTCGAAATTAATGTCTTTAATTTGTAGAAAGCACTACGAAAACCGGGTTCACGGAAAGAACGACAACGGACAACCAAATGACTTGATCGGGTTCAAACTTGCACCGAACGCGTACATTATCCACTTGTCACCCCTCCATGTCCCGTGCTGCCCGGGTTGCCATATCAAATACTACGTTGTCATCCTCATTACTTAATTTACACACCTCGTGTGTAATATAGAAATACTTCGCCTCCAAGTGGTTCAGTATGAATAACGTTCAACGAACTATCACTTACTAGTACCCAGATAACTTCCGTAACCCTGGTCAGCATACGCTTACATGGTAAACCAAAACGAAAATCTAAATCCTATCATTTTTGGCGTTTAACATTTTAATTTTTTAAGTGAATTATTTTAGTGTGCAGCACACCATTAGCAATTAGTATTAACAAATGTACTTTTTTGTAACAAACCGAATTCATACAATTAATAGTTCTCTATTTCATAATATAAAATTTGTTAACGCACGCCATGATACAAGAAAGCAATGAAACATTTAAAAAAAACCAACGATTTAATCAGTAATATTAATGTGAAGTAGCGATGGAAATGTGTTCAAGTGATTAATTGCGTCCCACTAATGAACGTCACCAAATTTGTTTATCCCGACTAATTTTCAGTGTAACCATATTTATTTATATACATATACCAGCGTCCGTAAATATATGCGTTTCCAGTTAAATACACCGATAAGGGAACTAATTGTTGAACGACGACGTCTGGATAGCTTTAATGACACTTAATTTATAAAGTAACCTGCCCATATTGGTGCGACCAGTGCGGAAAGGCGATCCTATGTTGAACGATAGCGTCGCTGAAAGTACGGTCATTTTGACACCTGCCGGGGACACGACAAGGCACTTAACACCGCCCCCGATATCTTCGAAACATAGATACAACAATCTGCGACAACGTCTGCCGTACCGCATAATAGATTTGTTTAAACATTACGCTTATCAGGAAGTGCATACAATATCCGCACGGGTATGAAAGCATCCTCCGTTCTTATCTACAATAACGAGAAAACGGCATTATTATACAAGTCCGAAATGAATGGACTGTATAAGAACGCTTGATTTTATTTTTTGCTTTCAGGATGGACATTTAGAGTACCGCCTGTGCTGTTCCTACGCAGGATAGAATTCATATAAACTATCACATAATGGTGCTAAAACACTAAAGTATAAAAATTGCTGAAGCTCAAGAAGAAGAGTCTATCAAAGAACGGAGGATAAGTCTTTAAGAGACGTAATAACTGTGTTGTCAAGGTTTCATTTAGATCTACACAAAACATTGATTTGTCCTCTGTTATAGTATACATTAGCTTGTTTACAAATAATGCATTGGCAATACCGCACAGGATATAATAATAAAATTCTCCAAATCGATAGCGAAAGGACAATTTACATATTTGGATATCTAGCATTATCCAGGTTGGTAATTCTGATATCACTAATTACTTCGTACGTCGCCTGTTATCGCAAGTAGTGCACAATATTTTATTGAACTTAACTGAATAAAATAAAGCTTCTTATTTTTATTTTAAGACTAATATCTTACCTTTTCTGTCTATCAATTCTCCTGTAATATTCATGAATGTCCAACTTCTATATCATCTTTTAAGTGGCCGACCTGGTGGTCTCTATATATTTGAGTTTACATCTTTTGCCCAGTGGTCTTTCAAGTAACGACATCTTGATCTCACAAATCGCACAACGTCACAATACCCGAAGATGTAAGGGTACCCTTTCTTCGGGTAATGAGGCGTTCCCTGCTTGGTCTCTTAAACTGACTTTCTAGGGAGCCTGATCAATCGGACAAGAAATGAATTTCTCCGGTGTATCGGTGTATTAGATAAAGATGAAGCAACCCATATATTCGCCAGCATCCCCACAGCAGAAGAATGCGTATTCTGTTCAATCTGATCAATGTTCATCAATATCGTGGTTTATCAACCTCCGGGAGTAATCACGGTCTTGTTTCGGTCGATACATTGTTCTTATCTTCTTTCTCTCGCGTATTCTCAATTCGTCTCCATCTTTCCTTGTGAGTACCTACCAGAGTCTGCCGTGTACGTTCCTATTGGCTTTATTGTTGGTCGGTAGATTCTAATTTTTGTGTCACATCTGATGTATCTATTCTTCAATACTTTTGTGTATTTTTAGTATGGTTTATTCCCTGGTTGTATTCAGTACGTTATTTCCTTTTATCTGCATCTGTAATCTATCGTTCTCAGGTATCTAAAACTACCCACCTATTCAAATTTATAATTTTCAATATTTATCACTTTCTTTCTTGGTTTTTTTCTGCGGTTCCCCATATATTTTGGATTTTCCTTTTTCCAACAAGAAGGTGTACAAATGTGAGGTTAATCTTTCGATACTCCTGCCCAGCGTGTTCGCCCCCAGAAACACAGAGAGCAAATGCTGAGATTTTAAGGACGTTAGTGTTGGCACCTCAATTGGAACCTCTCAATTTACGAATAATATTGTTTCTTCCGTAGACTTTCGATTTCATATTTAGGCAATGCCCAGTTCGTATGTCATGATCCTGTCTAGAGTGACGTTCAAGTATCTGGATTCAGGACAGTTTTCTAACGAGATTTCTCCCCAACTGATTTTGCTAGCTGCCCCTTATTCCGAAGATGAAAAACATATTTCTGCGTTTTTGTTAGATTTGGCATCAGTTGCTTATTTCTATAATAAAAGTCTGGCTCTGTTGAGGTGTTACTCGGGCGATCATATACCTCTTCCAATGTTTTTACTTGTGCTGCAATGGATCAATCATCAGCGTATGTATAGCTGTTGGTTTCTTCAGGAAGAAGTTGATCGTTGGTGTATATGTTGAATACGATGGAAGCCAACGCACTACTCGGGAGCAATCCATTCCTATGTATCCTCCACCTACATTGCATCAGGAGTTATTTACTTAATGACTTGGTAAGGATATAATAAATATTAGATAATAATCTTACATTATATATTTATTTTCATTTAGTAATGCTGTTACAGCAATTACTGATTTATTCCGTTAATTTTATCTTAATTTTGAGTGATATTTCTTTCTTTTTGAGGTCATGATAAATGTGTAAAATTTCAGTGCATTCATACTCTTTATTCATATCGAACTGTAAAATGTTTTTCTCCCTATCGACAACAAATGTGTAGTAATATAAAACGTTCAATAGTATTAAAACAAAATCGTCGACGTCGTTTTTCGATATGTACTATAAAATTTGCACAACCGTAATTTCCATTTTTATTCCCACAGTAAAACCCATTCCGAGGGCACCGGAGCAAGGGAAACGGAAATGGCTTAAAAATCATCGTTTTTTCCCTGCGAAACGAGACCTCTTGATACCGATGTAGCTGGTAGTTTGAAAGTAATTTAAATTGTATCGAAGTCCGCAGAACCGCCACGCCATCGTATCCACAGAAGCGACGCAACGTATCTCCCGTATTAAAGAAAGTCATTAGGGTGCGACTGAACAGATTGGAAACAAAACAATTTCAATTTGGATTGTGAATGTATTTTATGAAAGGCTCCCCCGAGCGGTGATTTATGTTCAGTCGGATTTGTTCCGAGGGTAAGAGATTCGGGAAAACTCTTTTATGCGGTGGCACGATGTTTCCTCGCTCCGTCCATAAGTTACCGACCGAAGCAATACTAAAATATCTCTGACGTCCACGCGCATATACACGCATTACTCAAAAGCGTCCTCAATAGTTATTCATCACTGAAACGCTGCTAGTATTATTTCCCCAACATTGGAATCACATTGCCTATATGATTATGGAAATTCGGGGGTCAACTTACAACATTCTTGTAAATAACGTAATGAAAGATAAACTTCTTCCCGCATTTTGACATTATTATATTTGTGAAAGATCTCGACGTTTTACCCACAATTCTAAGAACTTTTTTCAGGAGAAACCCAATTTAGCACGGTAACCACGCCAGAGGTGAAACTAACTAGGCAAGGAGTAGTTGTTAACATGTCAACCATGTCAGAAGCGAAAACCGACTGTCAGCAGGCTAGCGAAAGCATTCGTTTTCCTTTCAAAGTAATTGAACTATAATTTTTGACAAATAATTTAATAAGATTTAGTCATTATTATATGAATATAATCATAAAATAGAAATAACTTACTAATTGTAAGTAGACAAATATCAATAGCTTAGTTTGATATATAACCGCTTCAATACTGGTTTGTGTTGATCCGCATGTATTTTAGACTTTTTAATTGGTCATAACTCACTTCACATTAATAATATATTTCAAATCCAAATAAAACTTTATTCATGTAATGGATGCTGTACCACCAAAAAGTCATTGCTCACCATTTTTCTAGAATCTTAAGATTACCACAGTATATTCCCAATACCTACCTACAATGCGTTGCGGTATGAAATGAAAGCAAATTCCTTCTAAAAATTCTTGCATGTTCTCAAACTCAAGAATAATAATAATCGTCTTCAAAGTTCTTTTCTCAAAAGTGTCTTTCACTTCTCTAGCGGTATCTTTGATCTTTTGTGATGCCTCTACTTTTATTTTCATATTAGCCTTCAACGAAGCCAATTATGATGCCAGTTGTGATTTTCTTATCTTTCTTCTTAATAGTTTCTTTTATATTTTTTAAATCCAAATTTTTCGAGCTAAAACCCATCGTTAACTTCTCACTTCCTTTGTTTAGATACCCTTGATTTGTTTGGAGCTTCCGACTGTCTTTGATAATAATCTTACTTTTTACTTTCAATTCTGATCTGGTGTGTTCCAGTTCTGTCTTCAAAGATTCGATTGTCGTTTCAATTGTTTCCTGAAGTTGATTATGTATTGTTCCTGTTGACCAGGAATCGATTGAGCGTAGGTTTTGATCTTTTGAATAACTTCATCTTGTTGCTTCAACACCATTTGCAAATCCTCCACTTCTTTAGCACGAGAACCGGCAAGATCTTTGTTCGAAGAGTCTTCTATTTCCAACAATTGGATCTTCTTAGCATCTATTTCGATTTCATATTTCAGGACTTCATTTTCCTTCTTAGTTTCTGGTTAAAACAGAAAGTACTCCAATTATGGGGCAATTCTCTCGGTTTTGTTACATTTTGTTACATGCTAATCTGTTGTTCGGCTATCGAGGTTGATATGCCAATTGCCGATTCTCGACACTGGAGGCATGAGGAAATGACCCGGGACCCAGATTAGGGTTAGTTCGTTAGACGCTCCTATTGTATTTAGAATGGTTTTGCAGCTCCAGATCAGTTTAGAGTGGATTTCAGCCTGAAAAATTGTTGCACATTGCCGGAGGTTATAGTGTTTTCTACTTTCAATTACTGCAGAATATTCCTGCGCCAACACCCTGCTGTGTTTTCGATCCGTAAACCAGCTGGTTTCTGCTAGCGTCAGTTTGGTCTCGTTACATCTCCATTCCTTTCTGTTTGGATGAGAGATAGCGAAGAATGTGTCGATCACGTGTCGTGCGCTCATCAAGTCGGTTGGCATGCCCAGCATGCTGTCGGAATTAACCGTATCTAGCAGCTTATTTGCCAAGTGCATATGAGTGCGCGGCGATGGATTCGCTATGTGCCGGAGGCAAAATGTGGTTAATCTGGCCTCCTTCTCCAAAGCAATATGCAGGGGTGGAAGATCCAGAGGAATTTCTAATGCCAAAGCCGGGGCGGAGGAAATCACTTCCGTAATTGCCATCCTTTGTATGGATGTGAGTTTTGCTGTGACCATAGCTTGTTGCACTTTCCGCCACTAAGCTATTGCCCTATAGGTTGGGCGTATTACCGCCGCATACAACCAGTGAATTAGTTTTGGGGATAGCCCCCAAGACTTTCCACATACCCTGCAGCAAGACCATAAGTACAGCCTTGCCTTTTGGGATACCTTTTCCAGATGCGAATTCCAGGTTAATGACTTTTCAAGTATGACGCCTAGATATTTTACATTTTCTCCATTCCAGTTTCACGCCTTGAATGGAGGGTAGTATTATTTGCTACTACCATACGGATACAGGCGACCCATCTTAGTTATTGTAAATCAGTGATGGTGTATTTTTCATCAAAAATGTCGGACAACCTCACTAAAGTAAGTAAAAGTTTAAGAAAATGATGACAAACACGTTGCGTATTAAGGCACCAGAAACAGTGGATTAGTATTTTTATCTACAAAGAATATAATTCTATTATATTGGTGACTATCGTAGACCTGAACTAAAAATTGGTTATTATGGGTGGTTATTTGGAAAAATAGGAATTCGGGTTTATAACTATGGCATAAAGCAAACCTGGCCTATAAAATAAATAATACCACTTTCACACGTGGGTGGTTTTGCAAATGCAATGGCGTTTCCAATCAGGGACATTCCGAAAGACACTTTCTTGGGCCGAATTTGTCAATTGTAATTTCTTCCCAATTGTATTCTTACTCAGTATTATCTTTGAATAGATGACTGTCATATAACGGTGGGGTTTTAAACACTAAATCTATTAATGATTCATCTTCCTAAGTAGAAAATGCTACCATTCTGTCCTGCATTCAATTGCGATCACCGTGCTGTCGTCGCACGCTGGGCACGAACACTGGTAGCTCGGTCATTACTGCATACAAATCCATACAAAGCAATATGTCTCGGTAGCTGGTCGCAATCGCTAGGATCCGAATGCTACCTTAAAATAGTTAAAAGAGGTGACATATGTATATACAGGGTCTCCCAAGTCGAGTGGCCGATTAAAATATTTTGGGGATAGAAATTTACAAAATAAGTAGACTGCCATATGGCCTAGTGATCTTTCAGAGTAAATTATTTTCACTTTTGCAACACTTCCCGTTGACCAGACGTCGCCATTAACTTTCTTATTTAAAATGGAATGTTATAAATTTAATTGCAAATTCTGATTCTAAACATTATTCTAAAAACAAAATATTAAGGTTTATCTATACCTAAATGTAACCGATTTTGGGATACCTTCAAATGTATGTAAAAAGTCGTTTCGGTAGCCTTTTATTTAAAAACGACACTCTGAAATCTCAAGATTCAAGTTGCTTATCATTCGAAGGCTTTCAAATCATATCCTAAATACCCCTGAAAATTTTACAGTCTGGTCGCGATATGGTGTCGAATCTCATTATGTTTAGCTGTCCAAAACTCAATTTTCTTAAATGGAGTATTTTTACGAATTGGATAGATTTGGCGTTTACTTGATGAAGATCCATAATATACAAATAAAACACAATTACAGTGGAAATCTTCACTATATTAGCAAACTTAGCGTAACAATTGTTTCGCCAAACATTGGCTTCATCAGACTGATGAAGCTAATGTTTGAGGCAAGATTAAATACGATATTTATTCTGAAGCAATAAATAAGAGGCAGGATCTAGAAAATCGTGTTAGGAACGTATTTTGAAATTTAAATCCTCTTAAAATAAGACGCGAGTTAGAACTTGTCTTAGAGTGAATGGTATACAATTTGAACATGTATAAACTCTGCCATTGCCTGGCTCTAAGTCCAGGATGAGAATGGAGGAGGGTTGCGCGCAGGGTTAGCAACCCTGGCACGTAAAGATTTAAGCCGCTAAAGAAACCTCAACAAGCCTCGGAAATGCGAAAATTGGGGAGCAATCACGCTATTATGTGTTGCAAGCAGAGTTATGACAAAACTAATTCTAGAGAGAATGAAGACATACGTGGATAAGCAACTAAGACATAAGCAAGCTGGTTTCAGAAGCGGTAGGACATGCACAGATCACATAAATACCCTCAGAATTATAATAGAACAATGACTGTAATGGCATAGCAGAGTGTACATAAATTTCATAGATTTTACACAGGCGTACGACAGGGTGAATAGGGAAACAATGTGGAAGATCCTCAGAATGTGCGGGATACCAGAGAAATTTATTGGAGTGATGAAGGTGTTTTATGAGAACTATACGGTACAGATAATACACAATGGTAAAAGGACAGAAGGAATAAATATAAATAAGGCAGGGCTGTGTATTATCGCCGACCATATTCCTAATACTTGTGGACTTGATTATGAAAAAAAAACTACGAAAGGCAAAAGTGGAACAAGTTGGAATGCTTTTGGACATCTTGAGGACTTTGAGTTTGCCGATGATGTATGTCTCATATCTGAGAAATGGCAACACATGCAAAAGAAAACCGAGAAATTGGCTCCGGAAGCAAAAAAGGTTGGACTTGAAATAAATATAACCAAGTCAAAAATTACAAAAATAAACACAGAAAGAGAAATGGGAATATCTATAGAAGAAGAGGAAATAGAAGGTTTACAGGAATTTTGTTACTTGGGGAGTATCTTGGAAAAAGATGGAACCATGGAAAAAGAAATAAACGCGAGAATAAATAAGGCGCAGAACACTTTTTATATGTTAAATAAACTTGGAGATCAAATGAACTATCTACACGAACTAAAATGAGAATTTATAACACCAATGTGAAAAGTGTTATACTTTATGCGTCAGAAACATGGACCACAGGGAAGACATTTTTAAAAACTCCAATTTTTATAAATAAATGCCTGAGGAAAATATCAAAAATTTACTGGCCCAACCGAATATCAAATAAAGAGCTATGGAAAAGAGCAGACCAGAAACCGATACTCCAAACCATAAAGAGAAGAAAATGGAAATTTATTAGACATACATTAAGGAAAGATGAAAGTGAGATAACCAGGCAAGCACTAGAATATCCACCGTTCGGTAAAAGGAGTCGTGGTAGGCCAGCAGAAATATGGAAAAGGGGAATTAATAGGGAATTGGAAAAAGTAGGGAAAAGTGGAGGGAAATTGACACAAAATAGAAATGAATGATGGATGAATGGATGGCTTGTAGAGGCCCTATGATTCGAACGGAACCCAGTAAACTAAAGTAAAGTAAAGTAAGCATAGTCTTTAGAGCATTAACAATTAGAATACAGAGTTGCCACTTCTTTAGTATTGCGGGGTTGGACTCCGTCCAGATTTTTGTACATTTTTTCCTAATTTTGTACATTTTTTAGGGTTAACTAAATAAATACTTTGTTTGGTTGAAACTTATTGCGAAAAATTGGTTTACCTAATTCTAGCAAAATCTGCAATTAAAATACACAATTATTAATAACGACTTCGGGTCAACCGGAAGCGATGCAAAAGTGAAAATAATTTACTCTGAAAGTTCACTATGGCTTAGGGCAGTGTACTTATTTTCAGAATGCTTGTACATTTCCGTCCCCAAAATATTTTAATAGGCCACTCAACTTGAGGGACCCTGTACAATATTCATATTTATAACAAGACAAAGAGATCAACATCCTTCTGTTTTCCAAACACTTACTATTTGTCAAAATGGGATAGACTTTGTTATGTGAAATGTGTCAATAAAGCAAGAAACTAAAACATTTGAAAGTAATGTTATGATTTCCTTGAATTAAAAGCTTAATACTCAATAAGTGAATACTTTGGATAAGTTATTGTTTACATTTGTTCTTCTGTCGATACATATCACCAATTTTCTTTTATTAGATTGTATATTAATTTGACGTATCTCATAATGAAGACAACACCTATGTATCTTTAAATACGTAATTGTTCTCGTCTAAGAAAACACACTGATTTCTTAATACCCAGATATTTATCAACTACAAACTGGACATGTTTTAATAACAAACTTAATTCAAACTACTCGACGGAGGATAACAAAATAATAACAACGGTGTATTTAATATTTACGTATATTTTTAATGATAAGATGTTTATTAATGAACATCCGAAACCGCAAGCTATAAGAGTTTATTTGATCTGACATAAATAAACGACTTACTTTTACTACATTCAATGACGGTTTGTTGACATTAGATGTGTTCGGTGTTTCTCATCAGTACAGATCTAACGACCAAGTGAAATACTACGTGAAACTAACGTACATAAATCAACAGTCCGTTGATGATGTTGGCGAAATTTACAAGTTTGGACATAGTGTAGACTGTCAAACTTGTACACAATGTAATTGTCTTGTTACAGAGTATCGGATGTTTTCACATTTTTTATTATTTTTTCGTAATACCAGCGTAGGTATATCTACCATTTTGTTAATGCAATAATTGACCGGAATCATTGGTGTGCATTCTTGATAGATTCAATTTACTACAACTTGCATTTGTTTGTCTTACAACATGACCATTAATAGGAAATGAATTGTGGTTTAGAACGTTTGATTGCCCCTGAAAAAAATAGTTTCATGGATACTATGCATATTTTACACATTTGCACAATAGTTTCATCATAACTATTTACGGCTACTTACTCCTTCCTAAAAGAGTGCTTTCTTTCACTTCATCCAACCCTAAAATTTGTACTTCACTGATTTACATGCTGTAGACGAGCGAATCAACATTTGCAATTTATAAGACAAAGTTCAAACAATACCTTCTCAGAAAGTAAGATGTATTATGCAACGCAAGGTGATCCGAATTTTGTAGAAAATGTAATTCAGCCAGCTTTATATTGGTTGCTGAAGCTTGTCATTAAAAATTGAAGACTGGTCAATGACCAAATGATACCTCCACCTATTCCAAGATATAAAATCCGAAAGAAATTTTTCTATTGCGAATAACTCTATTTTTACGACAATAATAGTAATACTAATAATATTATAAAACTTTCCATCCATATCATGAAAAACTACTTAAAAAATTAGCCAAACGCTTAAGTGGCAGCCACAATGAACATATTGTCGAACATTTCTCAGAGTACAAACAACTGTACAAGCGATATCCTAAATGAATTATTTGCTATGCATAATGAATATTTTCTTATACATAAAGAATTTTTCCAAATTAATAAGAGAAAACCAAAATAATCTGCCATTGCTAGAATATCTCCTAATTATGCAGATTAATGAAAGCATTACATACGTAGAATTCTAAACACTAAATGCAATTGGGGAACGATGATGTTGTTTTAGGAGTAGTTTATACTAGTCTATAATGGTTTTGTATCTACCCCTTTCTCGGTTTCCGCCGGCATACCACATGGATCGAATTTGGACCCACTTCTTTTTAACATTTATATCAATGATCTTCTCGTTCTATTGCATTGTAACGTTTTAGCATATGCTGATGATCCCAAAATTTACCGCAATCTTACATCTACAGATGATTGCCAAGCGTTCCAGAGGGACATTAACACTATTAGTGAGTGGTACACTGCCAACCACATCTTCCTAAATATCAACAAATGTGCTGTGATGTCTTTCACCTGAAGTTCTAAGCCTCTTACCGTCCATTATACTGCATTTGACTCTGATATTCCCAAAGTAAATCAATTCGAAGACCTTGGAGCATTTTTTGATGCCCATTTAACTTTCTCTCCTCACATTGCCCACGTGTTCAAAAACATTGGGTTTCATTGTACAATCAATCAATGCAAAAAGTTTACTAATTTATTGACACCTCTGTACTTTGCACTAGTAAGGTCTAAATTGGAGTACGCTTCCGTCGTGTGGTATGCGCGTTATCTACTGTCATATAGTGATCTATATTATCAACATCACAGGAGGAGAGCCCGCCAATATAGTTAGAATAAGGTATTGGATAATGGCTGTATGATATAGGTGTTAGAAATAAAAGTTATAACGACAAAGTCCAGTGTATATATTTATTATAATAACCACCAATACCACAATCTACATCAACAATTTACTCTTGAACGCGTTTAAAAAAGGTTTTTGAAATATATTTCCTTTAAGATTGATGAAGCTTATCCAATTTGCGGTACTGATTACTCCAGTTTGCTTGACAGAAGCGTTATATTGAATGTTTAACTTACTTTACAGGTCAGTCTTTTTTTATAATTTTACAAAATTATATTATCAGCGCTTATAATTAATATACCCGATAAACCGCCATTAAAGTATCATGGTTTCTTGTTGGAATCACCATACCAAAGCATTAAAGACGGACTCGAATTTCTGCCTACTAGGCGTCGTCAGTCTCCTTTCTAAACACACTTTCATCGCTAATGCGTCACAGACTTAATTGGGAATCGTTAGAATCGCTGCTATGGATCAAAGGTTGGCGCCATCTAGGAGATACCGGTCAAGGCTCGCACCAGCCTGACGACCGCAATTTACATATAAGTTACTCAATGCTATACGCTGAATCTAACATAGAATTAAAGTTAAAATATTGTAATCAATAATTATAAAGAAAGTCTCGTTTAATAGATACGCCAGGTAAGAAAATGAAATCCATTGTGTTGTCGGGAGTGTTGTAATATGAACACATTCCGTATTGAGAAGATCTAAACAGTGGTGTAAAATACGGCATAACAGGTTAGATGCGTCAATGACGTTATGCAAAAATCGTTTCTGATTCGACGTATTGGAGGGGATTGTATGTGAAATGTATTTAACAAAGTATCACGGCCGAAGCCTTGAGGAGGATTTAATTTGAGCCATAGATATGTAGATATAGACATTTTCGCTGCACTTTTTCAAGAATAACAAAATATGTTTTTAAGTACATAAATATAACACATCTGATTATCTAACAACAAACACTCTCACCCACAGACTCGGTTTACTATATCCTCATCAGTGTACGATGCAGAAGTGCCTGCTGCTTGTTCAGTAGACGGTATTATCAACTTCACGATAGAATGTCTCTATCGTAAAATCATACTGAATCATGCTATGTGTCCCTGTCCTGCGGCCAACCGAATCAGGGACTAAATCTTTGGGAAGGCAGTTACTTCTCTAGGGCGCCTGAAGAAAACCTCGTTGTACGAGATTCTGAGCTACCTTATGGGCCTGGACTTGTTTGATGAACTCTAATATGCCTACAATAGGACGTAGGGGTCGCAGTGAAAGGAACGACTAATCGGATCTAGCGAATGACATTGCAACTCGCAAGTATACCACGTAAGCTTCGATACCCTAAAAAGCTAATATCTCGGAAACGAAAAAGAAAGTTATATATTTTATATTGCAAATCATGTTAACTTTCAAACAAGATATACCTCAACACTCTTACAACCAGCGGGTTGAAGATATAAAGATAATTCGTTCTCCAAAAATTGTCTTGCTTCGATCAAATGTCTCAGCGATTTTGTGAGAAAATCGTAATTGTTAATTATTCAGAGTGTTTCGTTTTGCTACGGACATACTGCATAATATAATAATAATGACATTAAGAATCTTCCACTTCGCTGGCAAAGGCGTATATTATGGGATTGTTTAAATATTCAGTCAATTTATTTTTAAAATTTTCTTCCGATTAGGACAACCGCACCCTGGTATATACCCCTAGGTAAAGGTAAATGTTTTAGTCTGTTAAATGCTATTTTGGTGGTTTCCTTCCGTATGTTCGTAACAATGAAGAACGAAATTTTAAATTAAATAGTGTTTGACATACACATAATTTTTACTAATCCTGTATTTACATATTATAATTTTGAAATGTGTTAACCAATCTCCTTATGTACACATATTAAATTTGATATTTTAATAATTACTAACTACACATTTCTATAAACACCAGCAAGGGTAAATACCAGAAACAATTTCCAGCGTTACAGCTAGGGAGCGCACGGGTTTTGCGATACGTTGATGATGAAGCCCCGAAGGATGCGGAAACGGACAGCTTAAGTTTGTAATTAGTCCCATCTGGCGGCGGCGCCGGCACCGGTCGAGTAATCGACGAGTGGCGCCCTCACACATGAGACTTCCGTAATGCACTCTGCCTAATTGCTCATCTCTATAAATCCGGGATTACAATCTCTTCTCTGTTTGTTTAGTCGCATTGTACCGATAAACCGAATCCCCCTTTACATACCGTTCGACCGGGCCGCCGATCGATGCAAGAAATCTTTAAAATAAAATGAAAAGAAATATTTTCATTGCATGACTAGCGAAGGCACGTCACACTGCGTTTTGATTAAATTTTTATTACAATTAAAAACAGGGTATTATATAGAACTGCCTGGGCAATCCAATGCGTTATGGCCGGGGCACTATCGACATATATTATCTCAAAATTGTCAATGACTTCGTAACTTTTAAAGAGCTTATTAAAAATTACATAATAAGAACAATGAACTTTGGAAATTTCTAGAAAACTACTACTGTAAAACTAAGAACATAACTTGGAAAAATGATTCATAAAATACTAATGTGTAGTAGGTACCTAATATTTAAAAAAAAATGGTTTCAGGTTTCCCTCTTAACGAAAAATTACATTTTCCTTCTCCTAATTCCATAACATTTCTTTGGACCAACTTTTGCTAGAAATACGTGGATTTTTATAATGCACTCTCTGCAAGCTCTCCTAATGCTGGCAGGACAAGATGTTTTACAACGCTTCTCCAAATTGCTTGGCAAAGCCCTAAGTTTCTCAGAAGAAGTCAAGTATCTGGGAGTTGTACTTGACGGAAAACTGAACTG
>JARFOC010044816.1:0-51449 GCA_031763485.1 Osmoderma eremita | reverse complement strand
CCTTGTTGAGTAAAGAACTCTGAATACGCATTTCGGCAACTAAGTTGCCATCCTCAGCAGAAAACCACAAAGGAAAATAATATCAGACGTAGCACTCCAAGAGCAATGCACCTCATAGCACGCCAATTATAACATTATTATAATGTTATTAGTGTTATGAGGTGCATTGCTCTCGGAGTGCTACGTCTGACATTATTTTCCTTTGTGGTTTTCTGCTGAGGATGTATTCAGAGTTCTTTACTCAACAAGGTGGTAAGGGGTATTTTTATTTTTATTTTAAATCTATATATACTGCCCGATCGTTCCGGTACATTAAGCGTATTTCGTCACCCTCACTGAACCGTAACAATCCACTTAATAATAATACTCTATTTTCTAACAGTGATAAATATTGTTACAATGGAAGACACAAACAAGTGCATTATGGACATAACAAGCTATGTTATTAGCTATTATCTATTAGTTATTCACTATTAGTGGTGTTCTGTGTGGTGCACATCTCTCAGAGTGCTACGTCTGACATTATTTGCCCTTGTAGTTTTCTGCTGACAATGGACATATACGTATTCAGAGTTCTTTACTCATCAAGGTGATAAGGGTATATTTTATATTTTTAAAATCTATCTTCCATCAGGACCAGCCGCGCCTGTCATTGAGAAACACTGGAATAACGTACTTGTTCATCATTTGTGATTCAGGATTCAGGCCATAACACATTACTATAATGTAGCTTATAACGCGGTCGAATGTCAACGTAGGTCTGTCTTTACCCGCGAGTTCGCGATGTCCAGATAACCATCAACTTGTAGAGATTTATATTATGTCATTAATTTGCACATGAAACTACACGCTCCCATGCCACGAAACTTCCATTAGACGTAAATACGTGCACATACACAACGAAAGAGAAGGGCAGCTTCCCTTTGTTCAGCACTTGAGTATTCGCTTAAGTTACTGTCGAGTAAATATACGTGCATTTGATAGTTGGGCAAACCGTACACCTACCTAACAATACCTAAACGTCGCAGTTGTCATAGTCCTCCTTGTACTATATGTAACTACCGTTTTTATCACTTCTAGTGAAGTTGGTGGTGGTCGCGATGGTGACACGCATACAGATTTCATGCAAATTTTAATGTTGAGCAATGCACTTCATTCACGATTAACGAAGTTGTAGATGAATGAAATATTATCAAAGCAAGGATTTAAATTTGAGTTAATTTGATAAATTAACGTGAAGGATTTATGCGCCTCGATACGCCGGATGTATTCCATTGAAACGTGTATATATTGTTTATTATGTTCAGTCAAATACTGGAAAACTACAAACAAGTCAAACTTATAATCGTTCACTATCACTTGACGAAATCCAGGAAAAAGAACATGTCAGAGCTGCAAACGATAGTTTTAAGTGGGCGATGGGTATATTATATATATTCGCTCGTATATATGTTTATTTTAGTATTTATATTTAGTATGCCTTGCAATGCTTACTTCTTACCACTTATCTTCCTGAGTTAGTAGCGGTAAACTGTATGTAGATGGCGGATGACGTGTCCTTTACCCACTTTGGGAAAGCTAACTCAAATTTGAGCATATATGTTTTCGTTCGACAACTTCTTTTAAATGGAGGGATTCCAGAACTATCGTTAAAGTATTTTGTTAGATGTTATTACCCGACGTATGTGATAAGAAGGCACAAGTTGCTTTTGGTGTTTTAAAGTAGATATGGCATTTGCTCCTTTCAATCTCTTGGAGAGACATGACTGGACATTAATAAAGCATTTGGATGTATGTACATGTGGTAACGTAGATATATAGAGTATAATCAAATTCTATAAATAGGAAACACATCCGTCTGCCCCATCTATTGGTGAAATTTCAAACTTTCAGTAGCACGAAATTAAAGAAATCCAGATTTCTATATTCACATACTTTACCACGACATCTGGTGGTTAATATTCGGAAAAACCTCCTAAATACAATAGGTTTGTTCGATTTCGCTGAGTAAAGTTTTTAAACGCAGGCAGTATCCGTAAAAGGGGGCGTTTTGATTAAAGGAAGAACACTATAACGTTTTAACTTTTATTTACGTAGATTTCCTCTATTATATTTCCTACAGGATTTAAAACGTATGAATAAATTATTTGGTAAAGATTGCAAGGACTGTGGGGCAGCACAATAAAACACTGTTCGAATTACTCCTCCCGAACAAAGTATTAATTAATTCGGGACGATACGTGTTTCGAGAATACGTGGATTCCCATTATCAAGTCGAATAACCGAATGGGTCGAATACCAATATTTACTAATCATATATTAAGTAAAAGTGAGGGTTAGTTCACATAAAATATAATTTGAATTTCCCGGCGTGCCTCAATTAACGAGCAAAAAGCGATCCGTACCGAATCTATCCGAACTCAAAAATGATAGGAAATATGAATTAAATTACACAATTACGCCCTTATTAGTGGAACATGAACATACATAAATCGATGATCAACGTAATTACAAATGACAATAAATAGTATAAGACGAATTATCGTATTCAATTTTAAAAAGAAGCTTGTCAATCGCATGAAATCTTAAAACCGTTTCTTTCAAGAACTTGAATTTTCCACAATTTTAGGAGTAAAAGTGCGTTCAAATATGTGTAAAACATGGAAAAGGTACAATATTCTTAATTTACAACATAAAATTTAGACAATCAAGTACTATTAAACACATAAAATCTTATATTTGAAAACACAATACACGGAAAAATTTGTACCAACCGCCATTTTGCGGAAACTACCACAAACTGAAAGCGGGAAAGTTATCGTAATGCAATTAGAGGAATTATAAACAATTCTATTCTATTGTTACTTATATATATATATATATATATATCTTGTTGAGTATATTTTAAAGAAAATTGCCCTTGTAATAGCAATGTTTTATTCAAATGGGTTGAGAAAATATCCGATTGACGTCGACGGTATCCCAACAAAGCCGATTCTGTTTCTAGCTGATTTGGAAATGTATTTCAATTTAATAATAACTTAATGAAGAAAATAATAGGAAAAACTAACGGAGAAACTGGGATATTGCAACCACTAAACTATTTGCCGCTCCAAACAATTAGTATGTAGCAGTTTAATTTTTTTTTTATGCGTATACGTATGGGCAAACATACGGGCTAGGAAAATACCAAAAAAACATTGTCAATACGAATAACAAGACTTTGAGCCGGAGGACGGAAATATATACAAATAACAAAACATATAAAAAAGAGAAAAACCTTTACCTGGAATCTTTTTCCATATACAAAATTTAGATATCTTAAATGGAAAATATTCTTAGGTATATTGAATGTTAAAGTTAGAAATTGACACTGAAATTATTCAATATTATTCATTAAGTTTACGACACTAATTGGACACTACAGGCCTTGTTTATATATGTTCTATATATATATATACATATATATATGTATATAAATACTATACTACTGAATCGGCGATACTAGTTCACTTTTGTAATTAATTAATAAGTCTCCTAACACTATCGTTAAAGTTTTTTGTTACTAATGTGGCGACATCTAAGCGACGCTTTGCCCAACTATTAGCGGAGTTCCGAACCATGTTACAAAGGCTGTCATAATAGTTTCCTATTTTTACCCCTATAATCTTTGCATTACCTAACCTCATAATATCTTTAAAAGAGAAATGTCTAATTAGAACTTTCAACTAATTAATGCAATATTTAATTGAATTTGGAAGGAATTACGTAATACATTGCTTATTATTTTCATTAATTCATTCCTTTTTTTCATCTTTATAGAATGGGCGGTTGGAAGTTAGAAGTGACAAAAATGGCCATATACATGGCGTTCCCAGTAGCCCTATTCCATTATTTTAATCAACCGGAGTACTTTGAAGAATGGGTAACAAAAATGAAACGGGAACTGTATCCCCCCGAAAAGAAAGAACTTCGATCAAAGTTCGAAGATACAATAAAGCAAGTGCAGGAACTACACGAATTAAAACTATTGAAAAGCTTAGAGGAAAAAGAGAATTAGTATTTCACTAGGACTATTTAAAACTAAGGTAATCATGTGATATATTTTCTATAGTACCAAGATAATAAAAAAGAAAGTGTAGACTTATGTATTCTTTGTTTATTTTATCGAATTATTTGTTATTCACTTTTTATTCTATGTTGTTTGGATTGAGAGCGATACATGCTAATTAAAGCTCCAATAAATAAGAATATTAATATTACAAGATGTGTTTGTAAATAACCATAATTTTCTCCAATAAATGTAACTAATAATGGTGTAGCTAGATTAGCCATTTGAAACACACTTTCGAAACTTCCTGTAATAGTACCTTTATTTGATTCTGTTGTACGGCTCAATAACATTTCCATCCATGTTGTATCCAATATACCACGGAAAATACCCATTGCTATCATGACTATAATATATGACCAAAACCCAGCAAAATAATATAAGAACATAAATGTTCCTAGTAAACCAAGGAATCCGTGTAGATTTCTATGATACCCACTGTCATCTTGCTTGTAAAACATTTCATTTATTATACTGATACTCAAGTTTATCATTATCATCGTAACACTGAAGAGAGAAATCGTCAAAGCCATTTGTCCTTGTGTGGCATTAAAATATTCCATGAAAACTATTCCAAACGGGGTAAAAAAGGCAGAATATCCTGATTCACATAGGAATTTAAATAAAAATATGTCCCAGAATATATTCCATTCCACTGCCCGTAGATTAGTAAAAGCTTCTGTTAATTCAAGTAAAATAGGTTTCGATTTTACAACTCTATCATCTTTCTTTGGTGTAACATCTGTTACAAACATGGAAAGGACTACAAAGAAGATACATGCTTCTCAAAGAAATTCACTGGTAGTCATGCATTTTATGGATCCGAGTCGTCCTGTATCATCGAGTAGTCATACACCACGCCCCTTTCTACCAGGGCAAAGCCATAAGTAAACAGACTAAAATACGGGGTAAGTTTTATATAGACATACTCTGTTGTGGAGCCCACATTAGGTGAATGCTCTATTTTCACAAATCTATTCAACAAGTGTAACAATAAAAGAGGTTAAGTTACACCTTAATATTCACCAAAAGCATTCGCTAATACATTAACCAGATCCATTTACCGCAACATCAGCTGATGGTAACCACCTGCCGGTAGAATATTCGTAAACGCCTTAACTACCTATAAATAAAATATGTAGCGTTTTATTATCAATTTACAGCATAAATATATATAGTCATGTGCGTTGACAAATAAAACCAGGTAACAGCTTTATTTACTATAAAATGCGTGTATGCAGTATTAATACATAGATGATCCAATCTGTATTAAAACTATACTTACTTATAACTTTAAAGTTTTTGTCTGATCATTTTTAATAACCGAAACAACCCACACGACAAAATTCAATTTTGCCGCAATTATTTTTAGTAACTTCAACATAAGGATATTAAAGTACCTATTGACGTAATACAAAAGTGATTTAATGCTTAAATATTGAAGTTACTAAAAATAATAGCGGCAAATTTGAATTTTGTTGTATGAGAATACAAGCTCTTATAGCATCTATATTTTTTTACATACATAAATTCCCCATTTCAAAGAGAATATGTCGTCAACTTTTCAAAACTATAAGATTTTTTTATTATTTACTGTTTCATTGTCATCTCGCTAATAGCAAGAGTAGAATTGTTTGTTTAGCACAAAATCCACAGATATCTATCACTCGTGCTTCTTGTGCTATATATATATATATATATATATGTATATATAATATATGTATATATATAATATATATATATATATATATATTTGTATCACAATAGGTGAACAGAGCATATTATATAAATTTTGTCGCCTGTATTTTGGTCTCTTTACTTATGGGTTTGCCCCGGTAGAAAGGGCTGTGCGTTGTATTTGGCGCATGCGCCCGACTCGGAACCCTAAAATGCAGAATTATCAGTTCACTTTTGCATACTAACCTAAATTGATTATTGCAAATATGTTTAGTATAACCGCAATTTTAAAGAAACCGTCATCTGTGGAATTTAAAATTCCTCCAAGTAAGGGACCCACTACAAAACTTAAACCAGCAGCAGCCCCCATTTTGGCAAAAGCATTGTTTTGCTGATTTTTGGGAACTTTGCATGCTACTATTGCTCTTGTTAGTATTTGTATGTGTCCTGTTAAACCTGTAGTGAAAACAAAATATATAAAAGTAAGAACATATAGGTACGTTATACATTCAACACTGTCACATAACCATAACCTACCAAATAATATACGAGAAATTATGTATGCACCCAGTGATGAAGTAAACAGTAGGAATAAATTGCTGATTAGAATCAAGATTGAACACTGAGTTAATAAAATTTTCCTTCCTTTGGAATCACTCCAACTACCCTGGAAATGATAATCCTATCAGATTATAAATTAATTTTTAAATTACTAGAAAACAATATCCAATAGCAGATACTTTTCAAATTAAAGAGGGGTGGAATAATGTAATACCAACCTCTAGATATGAAAAATAATATTAAAATCTTACTACTAATGGTCCCGAAGTTAACTGCAATAACGCGTTTAGAGATGTCAATCCCCCAATCAGAAAACGGGAAGCGCCTAAAGATATCAAATGTACGGGCGCAACCGGTAATAACATTCCTAAACTTAGCAAATCCTTAAAACAATATTATTATATCATTTTTTTTTAAGTTCAGTTGAAATTTACACTTACCAAGAAAGATATTAAATAAATTAACATTTTTATTATTGTAATTTAGTAGAGTAATCTAGGGAAGGTCGAACTTTTATGATTAAACGGATAATCGTACTAGTATGTATTTATAAATAAACGTGCTGTAATAGGCGATTAGTATCTTTGCCTTGTAGTCAGTAGCGGCTCGTGAGTTTTTGGGGATACGGGCTGCACAATATAATGTAACGCTGTTTTAAGTAATACATAATCATTTTTTTTTGTTTATCTACCTATATAAAAGTAATTTCGGAAATTACTTTTTATTTTTAATTACTGATTTTGTAAAATTTAGTCATTGCTGCGGCCCAGCAGCCTTTATACATCATCCGCCACTGTTTGTAATTGTAACTAGTCACTGAGCACACATATATTTCAACAACTCTCTATCTTATAGATAGATAGTTTTTATTAAAAGATATTTAAATTAAATTAGATCATTTGATAAAACGATTTATTGAAGCATAACAATACTTATCACAAAATTGATAAATACGAGTTTAATTTATTGCATAATAGAGTGTACTTTCTACATTTTATTAAATACTACACCTTGTGCGTTTTTCAAAATGCCCACAAAAAAATACACATTTACCGCAATTATTTTTAGTAACTTCAACATAAAGGTATTAAAATACCTATTAATGTAATACGAAATTGTAATTTCATGCTTTAATCTTGAAATTACAGAAAATAATAGCGGCAAATTTGAATTTTGCTGTGCGAGTGAAAATCGTTCAAAATGGCAGTAATTCATATAATAACTTGAACTAACTCTTGGAATATTATCAGAATTCCTAATTTAAAATTTGGAAGAGACCAAAAAGTAGTTTGATTTATGAATATCACTACTATGTAGTGTAGCAACTACTTTACTTTTACAATATTTGAAAAGTGTAACAGGAACAATGTAAATATCAGGGGAATTATTGAAAACCCTTTCACAGCATTATGTGTATAGAAATCACAGAAATATCCAAATACTGGTGGGGTCATAATACTAATCAATGTTGTAATTACGTCTAAAGCAGCAGATACATTACTCATGGATCTAATTTTGGAAATATCTCGAAATGCAGAGTCAAAGACACACTTTGCCACGGCCAAAGGGATGAAACATATCAAATACATTATGTAGCTTGGAGCATAACAAACATTTGCCATACTTATCACGAGAAGACTTAAACTATGTGATAATTTCTTTATGTGTTGACCATTGTACATTTTGTCAATAATTGGTATTATTAAACTGCTTAAAAATATTAACATGCTCTGATAAGCCACTGTGTATCCTATACCAATATTATTTTGCCTGTGCAAAACTTTCAATAAAAGCGAGAATTTCATAAAAAATACTGTTAGACCAACTGTTGTACACATTTTTATGAAGACTATATTCCAATAATTGCGTATTTGTAAACTCTGTAAACATTGAAAAGATCTTTCTAAATTATCAGCTATTTTTTCTGCTAGTTTTGTTGTCCTTTTGTTTTGGGATGTCGGGCTATCATTTGGAAGTACTAGTGCTAGTGCTACAAAATGTACTTGTATTAAAATAGAATACAATTGCTGAAAATTTACCTATTGAAATTTGGGCAAGAATAAAACCAACTATAGAGATGTAATAAAAACCATGTTCCATATCGAATAAATATCCTCCGATAATTGGTCCAATTATAAAACCAGAGACTCCTAAAAGATTCATTTTCGAATAAATAGCACTATGTTTATTTTTCACTTCAACATCAGCTACAAGTGCTTTACAAAAAGTCTGTGTTTGGTTTGTCAAATCTACAAAGGACCTTTCATTTATTATTCAAATAATGCGATTGATGATTGTTAGAACACTAACAAAATATCAACCGAACTATAATGACTGAAAGATACTTAGTTACTATTCCCATTAAAATGTTTGTTAACATTCCTATAAACAGTGTTATCATTAATAATCGTTTCTTGCCATATTTATGGCTATAACATTGCTGTAAATAAAACGCCCAAAGCATTAAAAATACTGTTGACAAATCGTTTGGACAACATACCATAAGTGTGACTGCAAATAGTTGCAACAGCATATGTAGCATTCCGAGTACACCTAAGGTTGTATGGTTTCCTCCTAAATTTAAAATATGTGTAGGTAAAATTGGCATAATTAGACCAAAACATAATGTATCCTGGAAAAATTGACAATATTAAAACAATCAGCAGACATATTTTTTATGTACCAGAAAAGATATTAAATACAGAACCCCCACTAACAAACTCATAGTTAACAAGGAATGTTATAACAATTAAAATTTAATGAACAGGGTATTTAATTTATATCATATTATTTTTATGAATACATATTGTAAATATCTATAATAAAACCAGCAACCCCTTCTTCACTTGTACGCTGCGTCGAAAAATTAAACAATGAATTTATATACTCATAGAAAAAAGTTCTTAAACTAAATAAAAATTCTATGTATCTTCTCCATTGTTCTCCATATGGTCCATATGTGAATAAACAAATGCAATGCGAGAATGCGAATGAAACGACCAACTTCACTTATTTGAACTGAAAAATCGCTATCTTCCTTATCTACTGGTCCAAATTTCAGGTGGGTGCGTTCAATGGCTGCGTTCAGGGAGTTCCGGCGCCGTACGGCGTTAGAAGTCACTAGCCAGAAGTCACTAGCGTAGTATGTATAATCAGTCACTAGCCTTTGTGCAATTTGACCGCTTTTTCTGACGCATGTGCGTTGTACCTTGGTTGCACGTTGGTTTGATCATTTAAAATGCCGCGCTAGCTCTTGCAACTCTTATAATAAGTCTATCATGAAGTTATACTTAACAAAAACAAAACCAGCAATATTTTTAAATTGTCGGCTCTTCCATCGACATGCAGTGCATACTACACTACGTGCAGTTTTATAAGGATTGCGGTCACTTTCCCTTTAGATAACTATCACAATACCGATAATGAAATTGAAAAATTGAAACTTTTATACTTTTTATATATATATTACGTGTTTCTAAGTAACTACAACTTTATAATAACAATTTCTATGATTTCAACTAATACAAAATATTAAAAAAAACGGATTACTTTGTGATTTAACATCATTCCCATGTTCTTTTGAATTCGTATTTGAATGGTTAGCGCCTATCCCCACTCTACGCTAAGGCATTCAGCGCTGTCCAGCGCAATTTATTTGCGCTGGGCAAGATGGCGACCCCTACATCCAGCGCTGCGCCAGCGCTAGATCTAGCGGTTGCGTTCAGGACACCGCTAGATCCAGCGCCGTGACTCACTGAACGCAGCCATTTTTACACTGTATTTTACGCTAATTTGCGTAATGATAATCAATTAGAGTGATGAGGATGAGGATATAAATCTATATTTTAAATGGACAAAATTCCCCGAAAATTTAATAACGATTAAAATAGTTCAACAATGTGATCGACAGATGGTAGTTGTAGAATAGTAAACAACGAAATTACAAAAAGCGCCATCATAGCCAGTTATATATTGTTGAAACAAAGACCTCAAATGTCTCTTTCTCCAACTAAAACAACTACCACCGCGAAATTCAAATGACCCTTTAATACTAGGTTAATGAATATGAATTTACATTTCCTTTGAAATACATATGTATAGCCACTTTGAAACTAAAAATATAATTGTGTTGTTAAATAAAGAATTTTTCTTTTAAAAGCACCAATAATTTTTTTTATTAAAAACAAGAATTCACAACGAGATCATGAACATAGGCCTTGTTTATGGTAGTATATAAACAAGGCCATAGGGATAATGTAAGAGTACATAAAGTATAATATTTAGTTAATAAAATGATGGCCCTACCTACCTAGACAACTATTTCGCTTTCAATGATTTGTATATTTTTGTACAACAAGACGAAATTATTCTTAAAATATAATAATGGTCTATGAACACGAAAACATCAACCAGTGACACAAACATAACTTACAAACAAGAACAAAAATAAAATATACACAGTCGAAACCATGAAATATGATATTCGTTCAAGAATTACTTGCGTATACACCAAACTATTATCCTTACTTACTGTATATATATATACAATATATATATACAATATATATATACAATATATATATACAATATATATATTACTATATATATATACAAGGCTATTATCTACGTTATTTGTGGCGACATCTACCCGACACGTTCCCCAACTATTAGCGGAGTTCTCAACCATATTATAATGTTTGTCATAATAGTGCCCACCCCTTTCCCCACCCATCAAACCTAGGAAATTAATTATCCATAAGCTTGCTTCTTTCTGTGGTTCTTGTTTAACATTTGACAAGTAAGTCAAAAAGTGAAGTTATCTTACGGGAAAGTGAATGGATATTCCCAACAATTCGAAAGATATTATGAGTGATGCAAAGAGTAGTTAGAATACTTCTTATATTTTAAATCACTGGATTATTTAACAAGAAATGCCAGGCCAAGGAAATCCGTTCAGCCTTGAAGAACGAAAGAAAATAGTACAACTTATTATGGAACAGAACGCATATAGCCGTGTTAAAGGGGAATCAGTTTGGAGAGAAATTGAAAGCGAATTTGAACGACATACATGGCAAAGTTTGAAGCATCACTTCAAAACACACATATTTCCTAATTTGCATCATAGTTATTATGAATTAACCACAGAAGAAATACAAAACTTCCGGGAGGGATGGATCTCATCAGGAAAAAAGTAAAATAGGTTAAATAATCCAATTGAATGCTGAGTTATATAGTTATACACTATACTTAGGGATAAAAGACAACAAGAATTATAAATATTTTTATATGCAGTTATATGCAGTCTATATTTTGTTCTGTTATATGTGGCTACTTTTAACTATAGGCATAATATGAAATTTTTATACATTATATAAATATTAAGTTATGTTTGCTCTGATTAAGAATGAGTACTGTGAAAATATTTCTTCACAATCTTTAATAATCTAACATTAAAATAATTCATATTTATGGTTTTCTTTTTTGCTTTCCAAACATAAGTGATTTAGTGAGTTCTACCCTTGTATATATATATTATGATATGTAACCACAAAGGTTCTACTTTGTGTATCCCATTATCTTTTAATTTTTGAGTAAAAAAAACAAATGTAAACAATCGTGAATATTTTAAAAAAGGACAATAAAACAAGAATATTGAAGAACATGAAACACATGAAATCAGAAACCAAGTGAAGTTTGACTGGTTTGACACGGAAACAGTTTTGCCAAGTTATGATGACAGAAAGTAAATCTCCAATCTAATAATGGTGCTAAAATTAACGTAATTAACCAATATTCCGCTTAGCGCTATGGCTGATCGCTGATATTCTAAACAAGTAATACCCTTACTCCACATTCATTACCACTTATTCATACAAAAAATTAAATTAGTATTTATAATACGATATTTTAGGATGTCGCATATGATAAATGCCTTCTTTGCCACAGAAATCACTTGTATTCCACAAGTATTAGATAAATATGCGGGTAAATACTATTCAAACACCATCACAAATGGAGCAACATGGGTCTTCTTCATGTGGCACATATTACATTTCGTTTTTGAAGAATTCATTAATGTATCCGACTAAGGTTTTAAAGTTGACCAACTGCACTAAAGGTATTTTCGTTTTAGTTGTTATTAAAGAAAATGAAAATCAAAGAATATATTCGTGTACGGTTAAAGCACTCCATTTGGTATTTGGGATTTTATATCACAAGCTTTTGCTATTGTACCGCTACATTATTGAAGAATAACATCGATGCATTTAGCTCTAAAAAGTTGTTGGATACTGAAAGTGATATAGTGCCTGGACACCTTATTTTAGGCTTTATCGTTTTGTGCACTTTTTATACTCATTCTATTATATGGGAAGGTTTAATGAAAGGATTTTCTATATCTTCCGTCAGTTATTTATTTCTCACTTCATTTATTTTATTAACATATTTTTGTAGGTAAGTATAGATAGGATTGATTAAATATTAGTTTGTCTACATTTATTGATTCTAGGAAAGTAGAAATATCTTTGTCTCTATTGGCAATAATAAGTTTAACACAATTTGGAATTGAGCTTGCTAGATGTATTTTAACGTTGTTAAAGCATGATTCACAATTGTCACAACTTTTAGGAAAAATAATATTAGGTGGTGCTATATGCCTTTTGTGAGTTTGTACTGGAAGTACCCTGTAGCAGTACAGTTCAATTTCTTATCAATTTTTCTTTCTAGTGTATTAACACATTTTATAATAATACCATTGTTCTTCCTTCTTCCACTGGGATATAGTTTTATTGTAGAATCTAAAAGTACTTCTCTAATATTGCTTAACGTCACCATATGGTCGTGGCTATTTTGTGAATTACTTAATAATGTAAGTTGCATTTCTTGTACTCTGTTCTATTTATAGTCCGTGATCAAGGCTGTGCTCATGCTCAATTATGCAATGGCACCTACTTGAGCATGCGCATCCTTTATAGCGCATGCTCAGTACGTGCTAACGCGTACTGAAGCATGAGCACCGCCTTGAGCATGAACTATAAATACCACCACAAATGCTTTAAAATACATTAAAAATAATTCTGTTATATCCGCAACTATTTCCAGCCCCTGTATAAGTTTATAAAGCACTGGATGAATCATAATTTTCACACTCCAAAGACACAATGTGCTGGTACTGCAGTAGAATGCTCTCTGTTTCAACCAAGGGATGACGTTGCATTTAATTTGAAGATAGTCCGACAGGAAATAAAAGAGCGGGAAGCAAAGTGAGTGTTAAAACATTAATCATTATTGGGGCATGAACTAATTGAGCTTTACAGGATGATGTCTTTGAGAAAACCAAAAAATCGTAACATGTTACTACAAACTTTGAAATGTATGGTAGCAATAAAGAAAAAGCTCAAAGAGAAAAGATCTTCCACTTCTGAGAGTTCTGATTCTGAAGATTCTGAGACAGACCCTTGTACTCCTGAAATTTGCCCAAATGTAAAGAAATCTGATTCCGATGAGGAAATTTCAGAATTGGACGACGAGAGGGCAACGTTGTTGGCGCAGAACGATAAGACAGAAGAGATCACAGTAGAAGTGCAACACGAAAACGGTCGTGATAAAAAAAAATGCGAGTGAATGGATTGTATAGTGGAATCAACATCCATGAGTACTAAAGTCATTGAACTAATCTAGTCACGTAACTATTTGAGTGTTTATTACGGTGCATGATATTATGTATAGAAAATGGACATCAAAATGTATACATTTTTGCAACTTTGCACACTTGTTAATTTTTTAAATAAAGTTAATCAAAATAATTAATTACATAGCGAAGTCACGCATGCGTAATATTATAAAGGTGTGGTTTCCGGGCGCGTCTGGCGACTGCGTAGGAGAAGCGCGTCTCTAGGCAGCCGTCAGAGGCAGGGTCATCTTGATTTCCGAAGCGAATCAGCCGACAGCAAAGCTTAAATTTTTGATCTACTTGCACATATATATATTTTACAAAAAGGCCGATAACAAATTTTTTTCACCTTTACCATTGGAGCAGGAAGACGAAGATAATAATTAATTGCAAACTGTAATATTATGAAGAAGAAAATTAAATGAAATTGCGGAAATTTTCGGAGATGCACGTTTACTTTATAGTTCGTTTTTTTATTCGGAGGAGTGAATTAACTTCAACCGTGTGACGTGGCCCAAGTACATTTGATATTTTTGAGCTCGCATCTCAACAAACAATAATAAAAGAAAACGCGGCCGCCATATTTGCTTAACAGCTTCAAAACGACGTTGTAAGTCATGTCATATACAAACGTCATTTATGGCTGCGTTCATAAATTCGCCAACAAACTACATTCCAAGTATGCTCAACGTGAATAAAACAGAAATTGCCTTTGTAATAGGGTATCACTACCTCACTCCTTCAAATAAAAAAATAAACTAGTACTTTTAATACTATAGTTCGTCTTTTTATTCGCAGGAATGAATTCACTTCAATGTGACTTGGCCCAAAAATATATATTTTTGAGTCCGCATCACAACAAACAATAATGCAATAAAACGCCGCCACTATATTTCCTTAACAGCTGCGCAAAATTTCCAAAACGACGTTGTACACCATATTATACATAACCTCATTTAAGGTTGCGTTCGCAAATTCGCCGATATGCTACGTTCGAAGCGAATATAACAGAAATTTGCTATTGTAATAGGGGATCACTCCTCCGAATAAAGAAATGGACTAAATACTTTTGTACCTTTGTTATTACCATTCTTTTTTAATAATTCGAAAACTTACTGCCAGCGATTACATACTATGTCTATTAATCCAGTAATTTTAGGCTGAACGGCCTTCATGGTCATACCCGGTAGACGTGCCACGGAAACTATATCATAGTCTCTCTAAAAATATAATATACGTTGCATATACACAAATTAATTTCTGTACAGAAAAATGACCTCAGTACTGATTCTGTACCGTGTCAAACTACCCGTACTGATGCTATTGTTTTGAATAAATCACAACGTGCTTTAATGTTAATTTATACTAATAAACCGAATTTACACTATACCTGAAGGTGCGTATACATCAAGCGAACGAACACCGAATACCAAAGACGAATTCGACTGATGTGTACCGTAATACAAAGGCGAATCGAACTTTCGGTCGTCTTCGTTTACGTTCGCTCCAAGAGCGGTACATCCAAGACAATTGCTGCTCAGTGTAGACAATAAACAAAGGAGTTTGTTGTACTGGTGCGAACGTCGAACAGCAGAAGCAAACTGGTAAACAATCTCTGAGATTTTTAGGTTAAGTTTTGAATTTTATCCGTCCAAACAGCGAACATGAAAACACTTTCAGTTTGCTATTCGTTTACCTTCGTGAGTACAGGGTACCAAACTGCGCGAACGGATTACAAACGTTTGTTCGCTTAATGTATACGTACCTTGACGCGGTCAACAGATTCGGTACCGGCAGTGCATCTGTTCGCCGTGTCAGGTATAGTTACGTTAGTTTATATTACACCTGTAAAGGATGCTGGTGAATTAGGATTTAATAAAGAATAGCACTAATATTTCCATAAAATAGTTTATTAAACATTAGCCAGGAAAATAAAATTATCTTTAACAGCGCGCTAAATTCCCATAAACTAAAACAAAAAAGAATGGTAAGTGTAAATAAAAAAAACCAGGAGCCTGATATATTGATGAAAAATACATTTAAACTGCATAGCGTTAATCTATATATTTTGTCCTAGCTTCCTTTGTATTAATTTACGTAAATCAAAATGTATCGTAATTTATTGGTAAAATTTCTGTCACAGCTTTATCTGTAAAATCCTGGTTACTACACCTCACGGCTTCATATTTGCTGTAGGACCACGCTCACACCATATTGTTGTTACCTAAGCTATTTCTCAAAAATAAAAAAACCTGATAATTAAATTTGGTGGTTAAATTTTAGAACAAGTTCCCATCTGTGAGACAAAAAAAAACAAATATGAAAAATGATATGGTATATGTTGAGAAAAAGGTTTTTATTTTGCCGAAAAAACATCAAATGAAAGGAGTACAAAGCTATGTGTATATAAATGATAATGGCAACAAATATTTCAAATTTATCGAATTTGGTTTCATTCGTGGCAGCTTCTTCGCTTTCAATTTTTCTTTACAGTAAACGTTCATTGATATCTTACCCATTTCAAATAACTACCACAACAGCAATATTACCAATCGTACATTTGGGGGTGGCACTATAAGAAGCGAAAAGATAATAGATTGAAATAGAGTAATGTTACACAACGGTAACAATATGTTAGCAAAAGGTAAAAATGAAATAATAAAATGATATAAAACATAACGTATAAGTATGTTACAGTCACAGCTAAATTCAGAACGAAAAGATTAATTGCCTACTTTTTTCTACTTATTTTCAACGGAAGAGAGAAGGGAAAATATGTAACATTAGCCAATTTCCCTTTGGGTAATTATATTGTTTTATAGTTTTCTTCCTCTGAAAAAACTAGCTTTCTCTCGATCTGTTTCCGAAAAAATTTCCGTTCAAAAAACATACAATACTTAGACCCGTTATCTTTTGTTCAAAAGTCGTTCTTTTTTTTTCTACAAAACAAAGACTGACATCTGCGCTTATTTCGACATTGTTTTGTTTCAGATTAGTTTTGTTTTTAATTTAATTGTGTGCTGCTGCTGTATACTGACTTGACTGGCAATTTCATTTTAATCAAGGCGGCTGGCTGTAGCAATCGATATTGACATTCACTTGCTAATTTTTGATTTGTTGTTACAATCGGTGTTGTTTTGTTTGTTGTCGGTTTCGTTTGTTGATGTTATAGTTTTTTTTTTATTTTAGATCGCTCCCGCGATTCGTTCGAAAATACATCCAGATGGCCGCGATCAATAAGGTTGTGAAAATTGGGCCGCATTTGCTTGGAAGAAGTTTCCGGAGCGGTCGCCCTGGTAGGTAGAGTCTTGCGATAGTAGGCCATCCATCTGAGATTGGTATTCGGCCATGTACGGGTCTTGACTTAGTTCGGCCTGAGACAAACCTGGTTGCGATAAGCTGAAACCGGGCTGCGATAATCCAGGTTGCGACATTCCTTGGGTCAGTTGTAAACTTTGACTAAACGGCTGTGTTTGTTCTTGACTGAGGGCGCTTGCTTTGTTTCCTTTCTGTCTCCCGGGTAGAGGTTTGCGAGTTCTGACGTTATTACTCTGAGCTTGTCTAGCTTGTAGTGCTTGCTGGTGTTGGTTGTAGAAACGCGGTGGGATGTGTGCCATATTCATGAAGATTCCAACAGGCACCGGCAAGTTATTCATAGCAGCCTGTGCCCTTTCTGGTGATATGTAACTGATGGGATCGTGCGTTCTGCTAAACATGTCCAAGGGGACGGATCCCCTGGGATAATTATACTGAGCAGCGGGATTGTTAACATTAGCGCCATTAATAGCAGTATTCGTTCTGTCGTAAACGGAACCCGGTACCAGGGCTTCCCTAGCGTCGAACATTGACGAAGTCATGAAATGAGAGCCGGGATTGTCGGAATTGATTAGTTTCTTTGGTTTCGCGAATTGTATCAAGGATTCTTTTAAGTTGGTTAGAGGTCCTTCAACTAAAACCTTTTGTTCCTTGTAAAAGCTCAACAAATGGTTCCAAAGAGGTTGTTTCGATAGCACCTTTGGATTGCCGACGATAATTATACCGTATTTGGCTCTAGTGAGGGCCACGTTTAAACGGCGCGGATCGTTTAAGAATCCAATGCCTTGATGTTCGTTTGAACGGACGCAGGACATAATGATAATGTCTTTCTCACGTCCCTGGAAGGCGTCTACGCTCGCGATTTCAATTTCTTGATACAGCTTACTGTGTAAGGAGCCTTGGTATTGCATGTATTGCACTAGGTATGCTCGTTGACCTTCGTACGGAGTTATTACGCCGATCTGCTCCGGTTTAACGCCACATTTTAAGAATCTAAAAGAAAAAGTATTAATTATTATTAAAAGCCCTATTACAAATGTAATTTAATTTTTGATTGAAGGGGACAATTCTTCCGGATAAATATTCATCATATTTTCAACTATTATAGTTCGTTTTTTTTATTCGGAGTGAATTCACTTCAATCGTGTTACGTGGCCCAATTAAATTTGATATTGTTGAGCCCGCATCATAACAAACAATAATGTAATAAAACGCCGCCGCCATATTTGCTTAACAGCTGTTTCAGCTGTCAAACATCTTCCAAAACAACGTTGTAAATCATGTTATACATAACCTCATTTATGGCTGCGTTCACAAATTCGCCAACAAGCTACGTTCAAATCACGCTAAAACAGAAATTTGTTATTCTAATAGGGGATTAATACCTCACTCCCCCGATTTTTGAAATAGACTATAGCCGCAGGGGATGCAACCCCAAAATTTTTATGTAAGTGGTTGAGTGATCTCATCTAAAAGCTTATGCAATTTGCAATACAAAGATGTATCACAAGCGAGAATCAAAAAATGGGAAATAGGAAAGAATGGAAAAAGCTATCAGATGAGGCAAAGACAAGAACGGAAGAGTGACCTACCACTGGAGTCACGAGGGCGGTCGCAGAATTATATGGCCTGACATGGTTAGATAAGTATGTCAAGAAGGTCATTCACTCTCAAAAATTAAAAGACGTTTAGATGGCCTAAGTATATGGCGATGCTTCCCCTTCTTATAGCAGAGAACTGGGTGAGACTTTCGTTTTGGACGAGAAACCGTGGAAGATCTTAGACATGAAGGTCGACCGATTGAAACGCTCACAGTGGAAACATTAGTTTTATTGAGGAGGAAGTGTTCGGTGACCGTCGGTTAAAAGTAAGGGAAATTGCCTCAAGACTTGGGCTTTCGTAAAGTAGTGTGCACAGTGCTTTACAAGATCATCCGCATATGAACAAAGTGAGTGCCAGGTGGGTGCCTAAACTCTTGTCGGCAGTTCAAAAACAGGCACGAGTTCGATGTGCGACCGCCTTTTTAGAGCTGTCAGGACAATCCTACACAAACTATTGATCGCACAGTAACCGGAGATGAAACCATGGTGCTCTATTATGATCCTGAGAGGAAACGCGAATGAATGGAGTGGCAATTCAAGGAGGAAGCGCCCCCACGAAAAGCAAAAGTGTAACAATCTACCCGAAATATCATATGTACATTTTTTTTGGATTCACAAGGAATCTTGTTAGCGGATTTTAAAGATCGTAACACTATTGTAAACGGGGTTTATTATGCATCACTTCTGCATAAATTGAGAAACTAACGCCGAGGAAAATTACGAGAGGAGTTTTGTTATTGCACGACAATGCTATTGCTGGCTTCACTGAGCTCGAACATCCGCCCTAGAGTCCCGAAATGGCCCCAAGCCACTATTATTTCTTTCCGAATCTAAAGAAACTCTTCGTTAGACAAAATTTTCTAGCGATGATGAGCTGCAAGCCGCTGTTAGGTCATTTTGAAGAGAAAGGAATATTATTTTTATGAAGGTATGAACTGTTGATTCGTATATGTAAAAAGAGTGTTGCAATAAAGGTGATTATATAGAAAAGTAATATCTGTTTCATTTGAATTTTCCTTCTCGAACTCGGTCAGGCCAGATCATTCTGGGACCGCCCTCGTAGGTAGGTCAGAAGAGCGGCCTCAATTCCGGAATGAATGCAAAGCCTCATATAGATAACGTGATTAATTTCAACTGAAGACCACGTGACTTTTATTTTCAGTTATAAGTGTGTCCAATTAAACCAATTAACTTTCATATGAAACATTTTCCCATACCTTCTGTAATTCCGAAAATATTTTACTTTAAAGAAAATGGGAATTTTCAGTTTTTTCAGATTTCTAAACTGTCCCGAATTCTAAAAATTTCTTAACGGAATCTGAAGCAACACGAAAAACTGTACAACTTTGGTAATTAAAACAAATCTCTGTTTAATAATAAAAAAGAAATCCATGGTAACCTACTCTATTTGGGACGCCTGTATATATACATATATATCTGCCTACTATAATGAAATTAAACGAGAATAAATTATAAACTCACCTTGTCGCTATCTTTTCGACGTTAGCGGCTTCTGTCCTGTTCAAATAACTTGTACCCGAACCGGCAATTTCCTCTTGGCCCTGCGTTACGTGGAAGAACATTGGCCTTTCAGGTATTGGCCATGGGAAGTCAATCTTTAGCAATTTCCGATCATCTGCACACACTCCATTCTGTAAACTACCTTCGTAGAAGAAATTCGACGGGAAACGGGACAATTCCGGATGCATACGGTACTGAACTTCAAGACGAAAAGGTCTTATCCCAAGAACCACCAGTCGTTCGAATAAACTCTGCGATAATCCTGCCCTGGCCGCTTTCTTGCACATAACTACCGGCCCCAATTGGCAGTGATCTCCTACCAAAATCAATTGCTTCACGCCCAAAACAACAGGTACCATGCATTCCGGTTCTGTAGCCTGCGAACAAGAATAAGTGAGGTAAAATACTTCAACAAGTGAAGTCGAGATATCTCGCGAAAGCGCTCACCTGCATACTTTCATCTATCAAGATCGAATGGAATTTGAGTCTGGTCAGGCGAGGATCTCCAGCTCCGACGCAAGTACAACAGATCACATCTGCCGCCTCCAACAGCTCCTTTTCGGCCGATTTCTTCAGCATGCGGTATCGTTTCTCGTCTACGGAACTTAATTCTCCCGTTTCGTCTTTTAACTGTTGCAATTTTTGCAACTCAGTATTTGTTTCCATCTTCCTAATTTGATTGTGCAACGCCAAGAAACTGACGGGTGAATCGATGGCCTCTCGAGATTTTGCGCACAGACGCACCACCTTTAGACTAGTCCGGTGAATTTTCTCCGTAAGCTGATCAACTGCGGTATTACTAGGAGCGCACACGAGGACGGGTCCTCCGTTTTGTTTCACTAGTTGGTAAACTATGGTCGCAGACGTGACGGTTTTGCCGGTGCCCGGGGGTCCTTGAATTAGCGAAAGGGGCCTTTGTAAGGCGTGTTTTACAGCGTAAACCTAGGTTGGAAATTATATAAATGATGAGACGCAAACAGCCTTGAGACAACTAACCTGAGATCTATTTAAATCAGGAAGATTTGGTGCGGAAAAATGCTTGGGCAGATGACATCTGAAGAGGACGTCTTCAACTTCATGTCCTAATAAACGATGGTAAATATAAGGGGAGACAGACGAATCATCCACAGCGAACTTCCTCAATGCCAATTGCATCCGATCAAAACTGGTACTCTTCCAGATGAAATCCACTACAAAGTTGCTGTCGCATTCGACGGGAGCTCCGGCGCTATTCTTTAGTTCTATACCAATATCTTCGCCATAGTTGTCAGGCACTTTTATAACGTGTCCCACACCCGACCAGGGTTTATGCATCTCTCCTACGTATCGCAGACGTAACTCGTCTCCATGCATTAATTTCATATCGCCATCAGTCTTGGCCAGAGTGAAGTAGGCTATAGTCTTCTTGTTCAGACCCACATCCCATCTAACTTCAATGTTTTCTTGAGTCTGTGATTCTTTCAGACGCTTATCATAGTCAGCTTCTAGTTTGACTAGAGGTCCGAATATATTTTGATATTGATAACCATCTTCATATCTCAATAACACCTGTTGGGGTTCCTCGTCCACGCCTGGCTTTTCCAAATCTTGAAAAGTAGCATCGACATTCTCTTTCCAAAGTTCCTCAAGCTTGTTTATCTGCTGTGCTGAGATCTGTCGGGCACGTAGCTGTTCCTGTTCTGAGGGGATTTTTACCAACCACGTCAAGAAGCACCGATCAGAAATTAAGGGCTTCCACTGATCTTGTTCCCAATTCATATCCTATATTTTTAATTAAAGATTTAATTACAAATCAAATAATTGTTAATCAGACATTACTTTCAAGGAATTTTGTGCAGCGCAAGGTTGCCTACAAAGGAGTACAACAACGGAATCAGCTTTTGCAGGTATGAAACCCAGAACAAACACGTTTCTAACACCACAGCTGTAACATTCTAGGATTGTTTCTCCCAATGGACCATCTTTATGTAGGGTTACCTCTTTATGCTTTGCTCTAACCTAAAATAAAATAATATCATTGGAAAACAATCAAAACCATACGACTTATTCAAGTGCAAAATTATTTTATCATATACAACAATAAGATATTTGCCTTTGCAGGAAATTAATACTCACCAAATGGTTAATGATATGGCTACCAGAAGTATTGCCACGTCCATTGCAAAACCATTTTTTGCACAAGTTACACATAACGACACAATTAGGTTCATGTATTCCACAGTATTTGCAGGCATAATCGGGCAATTCCTTACTATTGAAAAACTCTTCATCGTCTTCTTCAAATTGTAGTTCCCCCAAAGCTGTAGTAGCAGATGCTAGTTTGCCTACTATAGTGTTACCTCCCTTTGTCGAGATACCGTTCACCTACAAGCATGCACATATTTATTTAGTATCATCCACACTGACCTTGAGTAATATCTGTTGAATGTCCAAAAAGGCGGTACCTGAATTCCAGACGCCTGGCCCCCGTTGTACTCCAACTGCGAAGCCTGGGTCTGCGACGGTATGGTGAAATCGGTAAAGTCACAATCGGAGCCTTGCGTGTCCGCTCCGATCAGGTCTGCCTCTTCCGTGTCAAGAAACGTTAACGTTTCTGATGGGCCGTACGCATCGACACTCATTCTATCTACTTTCAAAGTTCTTCACACTCGCGGTTGGTGAATACGTAATGAAATTCTTTTTCTTTTAACCTCACAAATAATCAAAACGTAACAATCATCACCTACTTTGAAACTGATGTACTTATGGCAAACGCCATGTTTCTTTGATTAATCATCACTTGTTTCTACGTCACTGGATTTATGCTATTTTGTCGCGGGAAATACAAACGAAAGTATATTTTTAAAAATTAATCAAATGAGATCTATTATGTATATTTTTATACTTGATATTTATTTTCTTTAATATTAACGGTCTAATAGTTAAATTAACGTGTTAATTATACATTTCTTACATCTTATATGTCACGTCCGAAGAAGTGGTTTCATTCGAACTTGGCAAATGTTTGTTAGGTTATGATGGTTGGGGTTATTTATGTAAATAGGCAGGTTTAAGGCTATACTTAAAATGTGATAATATATATGAATATAAGTTGAGAAGAAAAAAAATTCAATATGCCACCTACGTGTACACCGGAAAAGAAAAATGGTAATATTTTTGTTTTTTATTAATTTATATTGTGATCCTATGGCTTTTAGAATACCAAAATGAAGACATACCTTCAGAATCAAATGAATTGTATTTTACTAGAAATGACACTGATACGCCACCATCCTCACAATTATCTGAAAGTAAGATTTTACTATTTATTAAAAACACATAAATGTTTATATCTTACAACATTTTCAGAAGAGAATCATGATGTTTTGACTCCTGAAATTAGCAAGTTAACAGACACTTTCCCAGACCTGGATAAATTGTTTAATTTACATAGACAAGTAGGATATGGTACTTTCAGCACAGTTTATTTAGCATCATTGAAAACAGATATAAGAAAACAGTTTGCAGTCAAGCATATTATACCGACTTGTCACCCTGATAGGATAAAATTTGAATTACAATGCCTCACAGATATTGGGTATGTGTATTACAAATTATTAGGCCATATAATTGTATTTATTTCCTTTATTATCATTTAGTGGAACAGATAATGTAGCTGGAGTTAGTTTGTGTTTACGGAATCAAAACGATGTATTGCTAATAATGCCATATCAACCTCATGACATTTTTAATGTTAGTACCTATATGGAATACTTAAGCTTCATATGATTATGTCCAAAATTTTGCAGAATTATGTTGGAGAAATGGATGTAAAAGAACTTGCTATCTACATGAAAAATTTATTAATTGCTCTTGCAAGAGTTCACAGTTTTGGGATTGTCCATAGAGATATAAAACCAAGTAATTTTCTTTATGATAGGATGAATAAAACGTGAGTGTTTGTTTGTTCAAAATATAAAAATAGTAAAAATCATTACAGGTTTATGTTGGTTGATTTTGGATTGGCGCATTTTGTGTCCACCGATAAGGAAGCAGTCGATAAAAAACGTAAACGTGAAGCATCACCTGTGAGTTAAAACATTCTGATTTAATTTTAAAGTTCATGCTTATATTTGCTAGGTTCCAGTAGATTTAACACAACCTCTAAAGAAGTTGACTTCTTCTACACCATCATCTAATCACATTTTGGGCATGAGTCAGAAAGAGAATGATCCAAGCAACAAACCGCAAGAAAACAAAATTGATAACACAAGCAGACACAAAAAATCCGAATTGGTATTAGTAAGATCACCAACACAAATTAAAGAACCGCTAAGGCAAAATTCATGTAGATGTTATGGTAAAGGTAGAGCTTGCTCTCTGTGCATTACTAAGCGATCTCTGAGAGCACTTCGAGCTGGAACTCCTGGATTTCGACCACCTGAAGTATTATTAAAATCAAATGAACAAGATACAGGTAAATTTATATAATTTCATTAACTTATGTCATATGTGTAATACATACATATTGCGGGTAGAAAAGGAAAACGCCGAATTTGAACAAAGTCCGCGTTGTTCGCCGTTCAATTTAATAGAAAATACGCAGCGGTATAGTGGGTAATATAACGTTTATAAGCTAACTTGCTTATAAAACTGAAATCCGTGCACTTTCGAACCATTTTTATAATTACCGCGACAACCAGGAGCACAACAATGACAATAAACTATTGTACAGATAACACAAAAAGTAGGGCTTAAAAACACCAATAATTGAAATTAAATTGATGCATGTGACTTGGTCTAACATATACTTCGGCCGTCTTGTTTACCAATGTTGATTCATCTCTCGGTGCTGACGGAATAAGCGCGTGACGTCAGAGCACTGAGGCCTTTTATTATCGGTGGCAAATGCCTTGCCACTACTGCATATTAGATGGAACTATTGATACGATAAAGGGAAACATACATTAATTTTCACAGCGTGGCGACCTATCACAAAACACTATAGTATAAGAGTAGCTTACGTTTCTGGTTTATGCGTGATTATAGAAATTGTAATTTAATGTTTTGTAAGGAAAAACATTTATTTCGTGTTTTTGTTATATACAAATATTGTATATAACATATTGTATGTTGTTGTCTTATATTTTGTTTATACACTGCTGATCAATTAACTATAAACAAATAATCGTATTTTAAAAAAGAAAAATTGAAATAAATTGATGTGTATAATACTTTTTCCTATTTATAAAACGATAGTCTGTAATAATCATTGCACAAAAAGAAAAATACTCATATTATGCTATTGTTAACATTAATTTTTCAATGTTTTCATGTAACAAACGGAATTATGTGCATTCAAAATTTGAATTGTATATAATTTATTCCTTTAATTAATGCTATTATATGTTAGATTTAATTATTTTGAGTTCGACAGCACGAACCCCTTTTGATTTGTCGGCACGCTATGAAAATTAATCTATGTTATAAAGAGACTCTAAACCGCATAAGGGTCCCACGTCCTTCCACGAACACTGCCGAAATACAGAGGCTTGATAATACATGGCACTAGCAAACGATATATTTATATCTACAGACTGACGCATTAGTGTGGCAAAGCTGGATATATCCGTTATATAAGATATCATGATATATCATATAATGATATCATCATATCATGAACATTTATTATAGAACTAAATTGTAAACAGTGGGTTAATTAAATGTTAAACATTAGTGTAAGTCAGAAATGTTTGTATTTTGCAATTGTATTAAACATTAACTGTCATTTTTCCACGAATAACTGGTTACGTTAAAATAATTTTAAAAAACCCAAATTTTTTTCGCGTTTATTTTAAAATCAGTTCTGTCCATAACAATTGTTACCTCAAATAATTGAGTTGCATTTTAATAAAATGCCCGTCCACGGACGAACAAGATGCTTTATTTTAAAAGCACATTTTTGCATTGGCATTAGAAGAGAAAATGGCGACTGGTCATGTTCACTGTCGTCGTGTATGAAACAACTTAATGAACAGTATCCAATACCGAGATAGAATTGTGGATTGCTTTTAAAATACACACTGCATTTGCAAGGGAAATCTACTGGACGACCGTCTGTTTTCGCAGAAAAATTAATACATAATTCTTCTGATAAATTATCCTATTTGAGACGTCACTGGTGTAATAACGTAGTAAAAATTTTATGTGGCGGGAAATTTAACCTGTCTGTATATGATTTATGTAGTATTCTAAATCAAACAATTTGAAGGTGTTGACATTTGGGCTGCTGGCATAATAATGCTTTCTATTCTGAGCAATTGCAATACCTTTTTTTCAAGTCCTGATGATATGACTGCACTGGTGGAGATTATGACCATCTTTGGATCCAATGACTTGAAGAAAATCGCACATCAATTGGGTAAATGAACCATTATAAACTGTGTTACAACACAAAACAAGTCTGTTTGTTGTAGGTAGACATTTAATCTGTAGCGAAAATTGTCCACCAATAAATCTGAGGAAGATTTGCTGTGTGCTCAGAGCACGAGGTACCCTATCGTCGTGTGCAGTAGATTCTCAGAATTGTGAGAAGTGCAGTAAGTGCCGACAGTTGCAACAGTATTGTCTTTGTATTGGTACACCGTTAAATGAAAAAATCCCAGATGGATTTAGTCCAAACGCATATGATCTCTTATCAAAGTTACTAGATATAAACATGAGAACTAGGATTTCAGCGGCTGATGCGTTGAAACATTCATTTTTCAAAGATGTTTGATATTGTCGATGTATATTTAAGTTTCAGGGAAATAATGAAACATTCTTATTTTTTACGTAAGCAATTTATTTCTAACATATGTTAAAACAAAAGTAAAGAGAAATAAAGAATGGAAAAACTTTTTCGCTTGATTTTGTAGTTTAAACTAACAAAAAGATAAAAAAAGAATATTGAAATGATTATAAATGGAATAAGATTACCCTATACATTTCATTATTATCCGGTCCATTTCTGTTCTGTGATCGTAGTCATGCTTTTAAGGGTATAAAAAATTAGTATCGTTTATATACATGCACTACATTTTATGAAAAAGTAAAATTGCGGAGTATAACAGTCTTTATTAATTAGTTGAGTTATTTAACATAAAAATTAACAGTTTTATAGATTATTTTGTAGACAAAAAATCTTTTAAACAAACAAAGTCTAATATTATCTTTCATTTGTTAACTACATGAGTGGGAAATTGAATTAATCGTGCAACTGTTCAAGAAAGGCGACAAAAAAGTGTGAAAACTACAGGGACATAACGCTAATTAGCACAACAATGAAAATATTTGAAAAGATTGTAGAAAGACGATTAAGAAAACAAATTGAACCAACTTTAGACGTAGAACAGAGCGGATTCCGCGCAAATAGATAGAAGTACTCAAGACCATGTGTTTACCATAAAAGAAATTATAAACAAGAGAACAGCGAGACCTCAACTAGTATTTTTGGGATTTATTGATATAGAGAAAGCCTTTGATCAAGTACCCAGAAATAAAATATGGCAAAGTTTAAGAAATAGAAACGTAAACTGTAAATTGATTAGTTACTAAATGTCTATATAAGAAAACCAGAAGCAGTATTATAAGTAAAAACATGAAGTCGTAAACGTTCAACATTAAGCAGCGAGTCTACAATTTTTCATCGCTTTTATGGACGATTTAATAAAAGTAACTAAGCGGATGACAAAACCACTAAATGTAGGCCATAGGGATTTTGGAAGAGTAGACATCACAGAGTGCATTTTTGCAGATGATATAGCAATTATTGCAGGGAGGGAAAAATACTTGGAGTTAAATTGAAATGTTTGGAATAAAGTATTAAAAAATGGGATGAAAATGAATAAAGCAAAAACAAAAGTCATGGCCATAGGAATGCATATATAAATTCAAATTAAGGTCGATGAGGAAAGAATAGAACAGGTCAAAAGTTTTGAATATCTGGGAACCACTATGGAAGACAGGAAATCGAACTGACTAAGAGAATAGAGAAGGCCAATAAAGTATACAAAGCAATGCAAAAATGCTTTAAAAATAAAAAAGAAGTAAGCAAACAAACGAAAATGAAAGTTTACAAAGCCATTTATAGACCCGTCCTTACTTTCGGTTGTGAATCGTGGGTTTTAACGCAAAAACTATGATACGTGAGCAGAAATGAGGTATTTACGAAGGGTTCAAGGGATTACCAGAGTCAATAGAGTTAGAAACCAAGACATCAGAGAAAAACTAGAAGCAGAAGCAGTAGAAAATTACATGGAGTGTAGACAACTCGGATAGTGGGGACACTTGCAGAGGCTAGGACATAATACACCAGTTAAAAGAATTTGGGAAGCTAGAGTGACCGGGAGGAGGAAGAGAGGACGGCCTAAGGAGACGTGGGATAACACAGTTTCACATCTTACGAAGAAAAGGAAAAACGTGGTTGGAAGTGGACAGAAAGAATTGGATCAATTCTATCCTGAGTTGAAACAAAGCTGACCTTACACCCTTGTGGGTAATATAATTTTTTTTTGATTATATATACAAACATCGGCTGTTGGGTTTTATGTTAAAAAGCTCAACCAAGTAATAAAGATTGTTACATTCCGAAATTTTACTTTTTCATATTAATCACACAGTCAAGAAAACATTCTTAACTATATTTTATGTATATAATACGAATTACATTCTCCTATAATTTACTTACAAGATTACTATTATTATTATCAGAATATAAAACTGCACCTAATGATTTAACATAAAACTTTACCTAAATATATTCTATATTATTATTTAGGTGCTAAGATCTAGCATTTTTAAGGATTATCATACGATATATACATTGTAGAATGAAAAATATTTAAATAAATATAATACAGTCTTTAAACGATTTTTTTTACTTCCTAATTACGGTAAAAATGCAAATAATCGACTAGATAAATACAACAGCTAACATTGGACAAAAGATAACAACAATTAAAGTCATAATACGATTCCATATGCCAGCTTAATGTGAGAACATATAAAAAAAACTTTCTAGGATTTTAAGACACGATATTCATATCTATATTTTATTGTGCTATCCAATAGATTCCTTTGGTATATTTTTGTCATCAAAATTAGAATTTTGTTATATTAATTATTATCTATTGTAATTACCCTTTGTAGAACTTCTTCCTAGGCAAAACTCTTTGTACTGAGACAAGTTGGATAAAACCAAAATGTAGATATATTATGTACATTCTGTTTTAATTAGATTACCACCGATAAACAGAATTATTATTATTAATATAAGTATGGCACTGCTAAGATAGAAAATTAGAATTGGGAAATTATAACGTTTCATACGTTGTTACATCTACTGCCGCGAATGTATGCAATAAGTCATTTCAGCGCATAATCTTTTGAATAACACAATGGTACAGCATCAAAGCAGGGTTAAAGTAAGAAAACTTGAATACTGCTACATCGTTATCGATTAATAAATATACACGGGACACGTTTGCACATGAAAATGATTATAGGGGCCTTGTAAGATTTGCAGTCATCACTCGTTCTTCTTGGTTGTTAATCGAGCAATGTTAGTAACTTACATTACTTTGTAACCAAGGTAAACCATGGCAGCTTAAAATCTTGCAAATCATTGACTAAAATTCTCTTATTGTTGTGAATTCTTGGGCTGTTTTTAATAGAGGCTTCATATGGAACATACAAAAGAGTCAAGTAACAATAATCCCCTTTACTAATTTTCGTCATATAAAATCTTCGTCGTTTTTTACTAATACGTAACTTCGGGCGGCTCCACTATTATATTACTACGTTCTTCATATCGAATCCTCACCTCAGATTCATCGACCACTACAAAAGATCCCAGTCTGCTCACACGTTTAGTGGCCTCAACGTTCTGCAAGATGATCGAATCCTTGTTTTCGAATGTGTTACTTCGGATTAATCGAGTGGTTGTTGTTGGGGATTCTGCTTCGCCGTTGATATTCGAAACAGTCTCCGTTTGCGTCGCGTTTCTTTTGTCTGATTTTATATTGGTTTTCTTCCACAAATTCGCTATCTTACTCGTAACTTGTTTACACGAACTGTTAGAGGTTAAGCTAGAATTGCTGCTGGATCTTTGGGAAGGTTCTGGAGCGGAAGCTCTTTTGACTGCGCCCGACGTGTTTCTCAGGTTGGAATTTGATGATGAATATTGCAGACTGCTGCGTTTACTGATATCCCGCGCGTCAGCACTTGGAGATCTATTTGTTAGTTTGTTGACGGTAGTTTTATTCGCTCTATCCGTACTGGCCGACTTCACAATTCCAGCTCGTCCGTTAGCGACCGGTCTAGAGATATTTTTATTTCTAACTGCTACAGGAGGTTGGGCAACAGCTCTCGCGATTCTAGTCGGTTTTGGTATAGATGAGATGTTCGCACTTTGAGCGCAAGGTCCTGTGGATGCAGTAGTGGGAATTTTACTTTTGGACGATTGCGTGTCTTCCTTTGTGAAAGTGCCTTGTCTCTCCAGAACAGGTTTTGGTTTTGGATCGTCTGCTTTTGGTTTCGATTCCAATTTTGTTTTTGTTGTATTGGGAGGCTTCAATTGTGAAGCTCTAGCCGGACTTATGTGTTTAGGTGATATAGAATTCGGGGATGATTTGGGTGTAGGGACTGTGGTTTTCGCCACTTTCGACGTTAGTTTTGGTAACGGGGGCTTATTGGTTGAAATATTCCTGTTGTTATTAGTAGAAGGTGCTGCTATTTTAGAGGGAACACTTTTCGCGTTATTATTCACATTCGTAGATGGTTTCGGAATGGTTTTTGTCGCCCCAGCTTTGGAGTAGAGCGCTTTCCTGCGCCCCCGAATACCTCTACCTTGGTCCTCAACTGCATTTTCAATATCAGCTACTTTGTCCTCAGGTTTTACGATTTTAGGTTTTCCTGGAGATGGCTTCACCTCATCCTCGCTTAAATGTTCCGAACTGTGGTCAGAGTAGTTCCGCTCCAAACTAAGGTCCTCCGAATTCGCACCGTTGCACTCAACATCCATCCCGGCGACTGGTTCGTGATCATCGTTCGAATTACGATCACCGTAATCGTCACGACCATCGTCGGGAGTCTCCGGATTTATCACCGGAATATTACTGCCGGTCTCGGCGGCGAATCCCCAACTCTTGTGGTAAGTTCTATAGTTGATAGAGCACCCAGAATTGTATTCGGAATCGTCTTCGTTGGAGACGAGACTAAGCGTTTCGCAATCGAGCAATTCGTCCGGCTTTGATTTAGCCTCACTTAACGTCTTTAGGATCATATCGGCCTCTTTTTGTAGCAGTAAATGCAAATCGCCAGAGTTAGCCATGTTCGTAGGGGAAGCACTTAATATTTCCGGCGATAGACTATTTTCAGCGATCGTTTTTGTCATGAACCTATCTTTGTTCTCGAACCTCTTCTGCAAGAAATTTCTGCGTATGCTCAATTTCGTCCTCGCTGGACTACAAACTGGAGAGTTTGACGGACTCGTACTGTTACTATTGTCCGTTAATTGGCTCAAAGTAGAATCGCGTTCGGAATTCGTTGTGGGAGTATTAGAAACTTCTTGTTGTAGCGTTTCCAATGCTTCATTAACACTATGGTCTAATATTTGAGTCTCATATCTTGATCTATTATTTTGACGTTTTTCTCTCGGAGTGAGTTTAGAGGCACGAGCTGTGGAATCGCGTGAAATCGCCTCTGACTGGTTATTCATTTCCTTCGCAATCAAATCTGCGTCAACGGTATAAGTTTTGTAGCGATCTTTAGCCATACTACGTTTCTGTTTAGCCGTTAACAATTTCCTCGTTTTCCTGGGCGTCGATTCGTTACTGCTAGCGTCTGTTTGTATGGGCGTGACGCTGTTGGCGTCCGAAAAAAGTGTTACATCATTTTCCGTATACATTAAAAGGGTAGCGTCAGTATTACTGCGACAGTCTTCAAATATATCGCTGGAAACAGGCTCTGTTGGTATATCTGCCAGTGAATTACAAAAGTCGGTAATTTCATTGAATAATGAAGGTGGGTTTATATTCTCTAACTCGCTACAATTCGAATTATTATTGGAGATTAAATGAAACATATTAGCCGGTTGTTTGACTGCGAAAATAGGATTTACGTTTTGCTGTTGCAGTTCTTTATTAACCAAGCCGTTGACCAAAAAATCGCCTTTCACATCAGCAACTTCACTTTGTAAACTTGCGACGCTCGTCAGGCTGCTTTCAAGATCTAAAAGGTCTATGTCGGCTAGCATAGAGGGCGCATTAATATTGTCCAGATTTGATAGGCTCTGATTTTCCAAACTCTCGATACTCGACGCTTGATTCAACGAATTGCTTAATAGAGCCCTACGCACCATAGCTCCTGGTAAAGATTTTTTCCTCATCACTATTTTAGGACTTCGTTTAGCTTTTACTTCGAGTTCATTAACGCTATTTGTTAACGAATTTAATTGTGATGGTGGTTGTATTGCATCTAAGTCGACTGAAGCACAACTTATTGACATGTCGGCCTCGTTCCTAAATGTCGTTGCTATCTTCGCAGCTTCCATCGCGATCAACGTGGATTCCGTTAAAGTACTGGTATTTAACGATGAGAAATCATTTGATTTTTGATCTACTCCGTCTACAGTGTCTACCGGCCCTAGTTCAGGTGGGCTCTCATCCTTGCCCGTTTCATCGCTGAATGTAATCACGTTGGGTGTTGAACCGGATATGCTGGGGAAGGTCACGTCATTAGGTGAAATATCCTCGTTCCAAGTATCGCCCCCTTCAGTTACTGAAGTTTGGAATTTTGTGTCCCCCTTTTGTTGTTGCATGTGCGAAGCGGCTTGCGATACCAATTCGGCCGTAAATCTGTCTAGGGATTCAATCATTGCGTCAGGGTCGAGCATGCGATTATTAATAATCTTGCCGAGGTCGTCGATCGAGTCAGACCCGCTCAGCAATCGGTCGTCGGCGACAGGGGGACTCAGGTCATTTAACACGTCTTCCTCCTCATCGTTATTATCTCTGTCAAATCCACTGCTCTTTAGATCTGTCGATGAGGTTTCTTTGGTAGGCGAGGATTTGTCCGGTAACGTATCTTCCGGAGGCTCCGCCCACGACGACGTTTTCGTCTCTGTAGACGTGCGTCGGCTGCGAGGACTCCGATCTCGGTCTGCTTCTCCTTTTGTTCCTGTAACGTCTGCTATCGTGGCTGTTATTGTAGGACTGTTTCGACTGTCTTCCGCTGCTCGGGACGTGTTCTCGACAACAGACGTAACAAAGGCGTTTTTTGGATCGGAATTCCTCCTCTCCCTCACCTTGCCGTCGTAACTATTTCTATCTTCTAGTTTTGGTTTGAAGCTCTCTTTCGGAATTCCTTTGGGCTTTCCACTATCATGATACTTCGTCTTTGAAGTCACGCTATACTGCCTCGTAGCGACTCCCACTGGTTTCTCATTGTTGGTGCCATTAGACTCGATTTTACTTCTTGGCATGCCCGACGAGATACATTGTTCGAGTAAAGCTTGTTCCGCTTCCAGTGAACCGGCTGATTCTACGCTTAAGGAAGACAGGGATCCCTCGCGGGAGAGATTGGTAGTTTGTTGAGCTTGATTTGTATTTAACGAAGAAGCGATTTTTGTTTCTTGTAGTTGGCAAGATGAACTCGAGCCTTCGTTCTGACTTATGATGCGTGTCCTATCAATAAAACAGGAAATTAGTTAATGTGTATCGTTACGGGATATAAATCAGAACAAATTGTACAAGAATATATGCATTATTATGTCGTAATAGAAATCATCTACTCCCAATCGTGAATTATACATATTAATGTTTCAGACGTTATTCGAAGATTACAAATACTTTCCTTGGAATTTTATCTTAGTCTTAGCCGAAAGAACGAACTTGTGGAAATATATGAGTAGTGTTAAGTCAGTATTGTTCATTAGTGTTAGCAGGTTTAAAAAATATCGCCTGTTTGAACAAAAATCTTACCATGCTAAATGAAAATGGCCTACACTTACTTTCTAAGTTCTGCAACACTGCTGTCTACAGTCAGATCACTAAGACTCGACCTCGAAGAGAATTGGCAAGGACTATTCTCGATGGCAAATTTCTCAATTTCATCTCTAGGCGGCCCATACGTTGGTATTTTATTACTTTTCACACTTCTACATTCCTCCTTGGGCATCATTTTCAATTTGGATTCAGTCTTACCAAATGACGACTCCCTATTGAAAGGTTTGATAGGTGTGCTCCTAGCAGCGACGTTCTTAGTCAGAGTCGGAATCTGTCGCAAGGTTAACGGTTTCTGTGGCGGCTTTTTCGGTTTGGGCATCGCAGACTGTATGCACTCGGCCAGAATGTTGTCATTATCACCTGAAAGGTTACTGCTATCGTCTGAGAGATAATCTTTCTTGGCAGTAGTGTCGTGCGGTATTGAAATGACGGAGAGGTCAGAGTTTGACCCGGCGTGGCTCAATATAGCAGGCGTGTCTTCCGTGCAGTAAGTGCGGACAGTGTCTAGAATTTCGGGTTTGACAATAGGCTCATGGCCGTCTGGAACTTTCGCGGGACAAGAACGCATGGGAATTCCGCTTCTCAAAAGGGGAATTCCACTACCCTGGGGTCGTAATTTGGGCGTATATTTAAGAGGATGAGTCACTTGCGCTGCTATTATATTAGCGGGAAGAGGACTAGTCGCGGTAGAGTTTTCTTTGTTTTGTCTATGTCTGCAATAAATATAAGTTATAAAACAATAATATAATGAAGGAAATTAGGATTAAAAAGTGGTTATTGACTAATATTACTAATGAATAATTGTTTGTGCTTCAAGGGAGAATTCGAACCGGGAACCTGAGAGTTAATTGATGAAGTAAGTTTCTTTTCTTTTGTAAATTATTTATAAGATAAACATACCTGTTTTGCATGCCAATGTTTATGCAGTCTGCCAATATGTCATCGTCCTCTTCATGATCGGAGATGTGGATAAGTTCGTCATTTAATTCAGATGATTCATTGTGTGGAGTTGGTCGCTTTTCTTGTTCATCTTTCTTTTCTTCTATTTTTTCCGTAGCTTCAATAAAATCAGCGTCAGCTGATGTGGTACCTTCGCCATCTGGATTTTCTGGAGGCGAAGCCTATAAAGAGGAGAGCATACTACCTACTTTGTTCTACATATGCTACTTTTTTTACTAAAGAAAACCCTACACACTAGAAACCAGATATATAAAAATGCAAGAGTGCGTCAAAACAAATTACATTAGGGTGATACTTTAATGACATAGCCATCGCCACTTTAAAAAAAATAGGAAATGTGTACAAGTACCTTTTTGAAGAAGAAATGGTGCACAAAAAACATTACTGCTATATAAATAACATGAAGATGAAACAAATAATATAACCGTTTTTTGTTATACTCGAATCTATAATATGAAATACATGTGACTAAGCTTATGCATTATTTAGATATCACCAATCGAGATAAAAGTATGACGTATATTAAGTTCGATTAAGTGGATTTATATTCGTCTCACATCAATATTTTATGCAAAATTATTTTTGCTTCTCTATAATTTTTCTTTTACGTAATGATGCCAATAATGCCTTCCATAATATACAGGGTGGCTTCAATTTTCTGATAATGGAGATTGACGTCATTAGATTTAAACTGACCTTAATTTGAGGGCTTGGGGGATCATCATGATCGTCAATAGTAAGACTACTCAAACTGGTGGCCGTAGAGAACTGCACCGGAGTACTCTCCTCTTTGAACTTTGTGACGTTATCCTCGAAGACACTGGACGACTTTTGGACGGTCCTAGGCGCTGGTTGCGGTCTCCCGTCGGCAGCAGTCCGTTGAAAGAGTGTTCCCCCCACCCGCGTAGTATTCGACGGATACTCCAGGGGGCCTTTCCTAGGTTTTGGACTTGGCGGAACGGTCTGGGAGGGGGAATCCGGAAGTTCACTTGGAGATACAAGTCCGCTGGTCAGACGGCTGCAACGAAACGGCGGCATTCATGTATTTTTATTACCGATGCAGGACGATATCCGGGAGATTAAAAGTTAATATTTATTACAGTGCATTTTATTTGTTTTGTTGTTAATGTTATCTTTTATTACGTCCAATTGTTGTGAGATAAGATATCCCTGAGTATACAAATGGGATATTCTTACGAGTTTGGAGATAAAATGCGATAACAGGTGTTTGAAGCTAAAATTTTTCTAGTTCTGGTTCATCTTGCGGTTAGTCTTTTCATATTTAAATGTTGATATAAAATATTGTGTACCCATTCGGTTGAGATGCTTAAGGCATTAGCTATCTCGCTCACTTCTTTTCGGCGGTCGTTCTTTACAATGTCATGGACTTTATTAATTATTTCTCGATAAGTTATTGTAAATGAAGGTCCCGGACGTTCAGCATCATCTGTCTCATATGTTCTTTTACAAATCATTCCGTAGGAAGGAGCAGATTTACGTAACATTTCTTCAGTTTTTTAATGGTTTTTATACATAAAAAATAATAATCATTTCACGAAATCCTTTTTTCTCCACATTAATACAAATACAACAAATAGCAATATACTACAGATCATGGCGAAATTGTCGGCAACTTTTGAAAAGTCACTCTGATGCCGAATCGGTAATACAATACACCATACAAAAATTACGTTTGGTCGGTAGAAGACGACACTCGGATGAATACTGCTATTATTTTGTCCAGCGACTTAAGTGTGAGTAAGCTACGTTTATTTTTTGAATAGGATCATGAAAACTAGTGCTTCTGAATACAAGGGCAACATCATCCACATAAAGAGTAATTTTACTGGTGTTACTTATAAACGATGCAAGATCATTGACATAAATTAGAAACATGGTAGGACCAAGAATTGACCCTTGCGGGACACCTCTTGAGACCACGACTGATTTAGAATGATGACAGTTAATAGTAACTTTTTGTTTTCTGTTTGACAGGCAACTCTGAAACCATGTTAAGGAAACTCCTCTAAGGCCATATGATTCCATCTTAGACAGTAGAATTTCATGATTTACGCTATCAAACGCCTTAGATAGATCTATCTAACGTGAGATGGGCAGCATTAATATCAAGAGAAACCTGATTAATACATTTAAACAAGGCTGTATTTATAGACCGAGTAGACAAAAAACCGTGCTGGCAAATTAGGAACAAATTATGCTTATTATCAGTTTTCCATTCATAAACGATTCGTAAATTTCAGAAAATGTCGGAAGTATACAAATAGGACGTTAGTTGTCCAGATTATTAATATTTCCTTTTTTGTGCGCAGGAATAACGTGGGTAAGTTTTAGTGCGGTGGGGAACTTTCCCTTACTGAATGAAAAGTTGAGCAAATATGATAGCGATGTTTTGCAATTTGTTTGATTAAGAAACTAGAAATATGGTCATGTTAGGAAGTGTGGGAATTTCTATTTCCGTTTATAGCTGATAACACATCATTTTCAACGAATGGGGAGACAAAAACAGTTTTTACAATTACCTATAACGGTGGATGATTTATATGTAGGTATTCTGTCAGAAGGTGTATCCGGTATGTTACCAGCCTGAAGAAATTTGTCATTAAAGGCATTACAAAGAATCATCAAAGCAACTATTTTAGAATTGTAATTACTATTTGATTGTGTAACATCCCATACAGCTTTAGATTTATTACTAGCTGTCATTATGTAATAGTCATTGTTTTCCTTCTTTTTTAAGGTAATTATGTTATAAAATTTTTCGTAGTTTTGAAGTCAGGTTTGAAAGCGGGATATTTAGTCCTGATGGCCTAGTACAGAATATTATTTTTAAGTTGACTTATTTCAGGTATAATCCAATCATTGTGAACATTTGATCCTAAATACCGGTCAAAAAGAAACCATGTATCACTGTAATATTTAAAAATTTCCAAAAAGCTATCGAACTTATTAAGAGATGGCAGACAATATTTTCTTTTAAAATACCACGAATTTTGTTTGTTTGTTGTTAGAGCTGAGTAACAATGTCGTCAACCGCGAAGAGTAATCCGATAGATAAAAATCGGAGTTACTAGCGCTAAACATCTGATCCGGTAAATTGGCTACAAAAGAGTCTATACATGAGAGAGAGCAGGGCTTCCACGTGTGTGGACGTCAATAGTTACATTTAGTTTATAAGAAGAAATTATATCCATAAATTGAAGACGGGCAGGAGTATCCGCCCTAAAATTAGTAGTAGTAAGATCTAATTTTACGAATATATTTGCAACATAAGCACCTTTTCTAGTGGTAATTTGGCAATTACTAAACTTACCTGAGATCTGATACGATAGAACTCCTATCATCATGTATTGAATGCTGCTCGACGCTATCCAATGACGCCAAGGAACTAGATCTTGAAAACATGAGAGGGGTCTCCTCAGCATAATTAACAGTCTGTTCGAATTTAACAGCCTTGGCACCTGTAATATCTAGTATATAGGAACAAATACGGTACCAATAGTAATTCAAGTGTACCTTCATGTGGTGATGGATGCTCCACAGATTTTTGATCGGTTTCCCGCTCACATTGAATTATTTCGTTCATTTTTGTTACGTCGACTTTCTCCTCCGTGCATTTCACGTTTTCGTTGATCGGTATGGAGTTTAGAGAACCGAAACTGCTCACTCTCGAAAAATAACCGGGCGTTCCTTCGTCACAGTAATTCACAGGCTTTTCGGGTGACATAAGTCCGGAACTAAACTGCGATTTCAATACCTTATCCGCGGTTTTCTGCCGACTTTCGTTTTCTGAAACATCTTCGACGGAACAGCGATCTTTCTCGTCTAAATCAGAGGATGTGTTCTTGTCTTGCGTCTTCGATTTTTCGGTGATGATCTTCTCGTTATCTATGACGGCCTTATCGTTCGACTCCATCCTCAAATCAGACATTGAAGTGGCGGTGGAGAAATTAAAGGGGGTTTCATATGGTGTGCCTTCCGTGTAGTAAGTCTTAACGGTGTCGCGTAGGAATTCCCCCTTTTTCTCACAGCACATATCGGAGTCGTCGGAATCATCTTCGGCGTAGCGCAGCGAGTAATCAGTCGGCTGATCCAGATCGGTCTCGGCGTAAATACCAACGTACGTATCAGTGGCGTTCGGTAACTTTGGACTGGCGCTCTCGTCCGACGCAACATCGTCAGACTTAACTTCGTCGTATTTCCGACTAAAATCGATAGGGTGATCTCCAAGTTCAGTCTCGTCTCCAAAGCCACAATCAGAATGATTGTTTCTAACTACGACATAAGCACCAGCTCTCTTTGCGTATGGTAAACTGGAACTGCCGAATGCTTGCGTCGAGGGTCTTGACTGCTTCTTCGTATACTCTGTGCGGTGATGATTCGAGGTGGAGCTGGTCGAAGGCTCGTTCAAATTTAAACTGGAAAAAGGCTGGCATAGTTGGGTAACATCTTCGTCTCTGTCGATGGCTTCTTCGCGTAGCGATAAACGAGCTTTACTTAAATCGATCTATAATAAAATATCAACATTAATTAACCAAACGGAAATTCGATTTCAGAATATTAGCAATCGTGAAGTAACTCACCTTCAATTCATCATTCCAGATATCTTTCCTGGATTGTCTCTCCTCTAATACTCTATCATTCCTAGCCGAAGTGTCGCTTCGTGAAGTCCTTGATTCATACACCAATTCCGTGTGCGATACACATTCGTGACTCTCCGACCTGAAAACGTGCTGATGCTTTCTGCTAGTCTTCTGTATGAACTCCTGCGTTGGAATGTATTTATCGAATTTCTCTTCCCCTGCCGTCTTCGTTGGTGATTCAATGTTGTCGAATGTTTCATGCAAATTTTGATCGAGATCTTGCAACAGCGCCTTTTGCTTGCGGACACCTAGGGTCGGTAAAACTGGCAAGTCCATGGCTTTGGCCGTCGAGTCCATCTGCGGTAGGAGAGAATGCGATGGTCGAGAACTAAGCAGATTCTTTAATGCCGCGCTGGATCCCATCGCAATCATCTTGTGCTTTGAGTGGTTCAGACTGCGTAGCATGGCTGGTGCGCCCATCTGCCATAGAGCTTCTTGATCATGCGCATTTTTGGCGGACAAATTCCATAGTGTTCCGCATGCGTTGCTTACTATAGTTAAGCTTGGCGATTTTAGTTGTTCCAAGAGTACTTGTAGGCAATTATGTTGGCGTAGAATTTCCCTGTAATCTTCCCTAACGGCGATTTGGCTCGATATATTCCGCAAAATGCCGCCTGAATTTTCTATAACAGCTAGTGACTTGGAAGGCGTCTTGTAGGAGAGCATGTCGACCAGGAAGCCTAAGGCGCCGTCGATGGTGCATATTTCCGCTTTATTCTCCGTGCAATGCGCTGACAGATTCCACAGGGCGGATAGGATGGATTTCAGCGTGTTCTCCTTGCTACCCATCATGGCTGCTTTCATTAAGCCAGTGACTGTCCCTACCTCACGCAAAATCTCTTTGCTTACGGGATCTGCTCTCCATGAAAGATTCCTCAAAACACTAGCCGTCACCTGCAAGAAGATAAAAAAAAATTAAGGAAAAACGTTGTATTTTCTTTTAAAATTTTAAATAAACACTACCTGTCGCAATTCGTCACTGGGACCCTGCAGATGTACTACCAGGGCTCGCATGAACTCTTTAAACGAACACAGTAAAGCCTTGTTGCCGCTGTCGCCGAAAGTGAGGTTCGTAAGTGCCATGCAAGCGTATCTACGCATCAGGATACACTGGGTGTCCTCGGTGGTGCTTCCGTGAATAAAGTGCTCAGTCTACAATACGTAAAAAATAGAACCCAAAAGAGTGTTAATTAAAAAAAAAAAGAAATACAATACGGGTGGTATTACCTGTACTAAATTGGCAATGACATGGATCCCGCCCAATTGACAGATGGCTTGGCGGTGGCCCTCGTCGAACGAGAGCTTCATTAGGTGCGCTATTGCAAGAGTAGGATGTTCATCGCCATCTGTTGGAAGATTGAAATCATTATTAATATTTTTTTAAAAGAAGCTTCAAATTTATTGCTTCTATGGTGTGGTTGTTGCGCAAATGACCTTACAACTAAATGCATTGGTTGTGGTTGGTGGTAACAATTAGATCTTAGTAATTACATAAAACTACGCAATTCGTGTATCCAATAATCTTGCTAAGTTAATGGAAATTGCATATATAGTAATATATACCGTATCGAAAGTTAAAAGTAGATTTGCTAGAAGAGAAAATCCCATAAAATTTACCACAGCGATCTAAAAGTACTTTTTAACCCCTCCATTACATACCTCGCGTGGTCACATGTACTCGTAACCTGATCAGCCCCGAGGGAGAGAGGTATCCAATTATGCGTGTGAGACAGATGTAGTTATAGAGGTGGTGGTTACGTCTTGATTTAAGTGAATATTGCTATCCACCACTATAGCTACATCTCTCTCGCACGTATATGTGGATACCCCTCCTCCTCGGCACTAATCAGCTTACGAGTACATGTGACCACGCGAGGTAGGTCGTGGAGGGGATGAAATGTACTTTTAGACCCCTGTGTTAAATCTTATGGGATTTCGCGCCCGAGGTGATCTAATGCTAACTTCGTTGGAGCTATAAAGTTGGTTAAATTGGCAAATTAGAGCCATTCGCTGTTCTGTATGAGATGGTGAAACAGAAGAACAATTGAATATTTGGTTATGTTGAATTATTAACGCCACTTCTAGAAAATTTTGTAGAAAACGTACCGTTAATTGAGTTGCGCATTCATTTCCAACGGAATGGGACGCCTGCCATAATTTTTTTGAAACTACAAATTGCTAAGCAGGATCTTTAAAAAATATATGTACAGGAACCAATGCACCAATTCGCTAGGCTGCACGATCCGCTGAGTTAATCCATTTAGATTTTTATCTATGAGGTTTTATGAAAGATAATCTTTATAAGTAACGGTAACAAAATATGGATGGAGCTGCAGACCAAAATTAAACGTAGTTTAATTTCCGGCAGAACTACCGTCAAAGCAGCAAGAAGTGTCATCAAGAGGGCTCAAAAATGGCTTGAGAAGAAACGATTTTTCCGCTACATTCTCTATATTCAGTATTGTTTAAGGTTGTATATTCCAATATATTTGGCCATAGGTCTCACTAGTATACGGTATATCTTATTTTTAAACAATTTATTATTTGGTGTGCATGTTGTTCGCGCAACCGGCGAATTGCTTATTTGTAAGTTTACGGTAATGGCGTACTAATTTAATTGTTGTCATTCAAAATATATAAAAACCTACAGTTGTTCGGTTTAAAAAAAAAGGTTTTTGTGATTATCTAGGAAACGAAATATTTAATTGTTTTTTCCGTTTTTACCATCTCAGTTAGAACAAGAAATTCCACTACTTTGCTAATTTAACTAACTTCATAGCTCCAATAATAACGAAAATAGTCATGGTGATCACTTAACTTTTGACACTTTCTCTTATAGAGACTGAAATAAATTTATTTACAATACCTTCGGAGGTCGAACCGACTTCAGGAACGTATTCAGTATTATTCTTCAACGCCTCTATGTATAGGCGTCCTTGTTCGAGTAACTTCAACACTCTACTCTCTCGTTTTTTCAATTTTTCGTCCGGTTGCGCGTAGACGAGATTGTGGAGCGCCTGCGAAGCCTTCATTCTCGTGTCCGCATCTTTATCTGATTGCACCAATTGCACCAGTAAAGGAATGCAACCTGTCAAGGTAAGAAAAAGTTAAGGTTCGATGGTTGTTCTTGCCTCCTAAAGAGACATTAACAACATTTGGAGACACTTGTGAATAAGATTTAAGTTTTATCGGTTGCCTAACCCTTTTATTATTCATTCTACTTCAACAGTTATAATAACATCATACCAGATTGGCGCATGGCCAAGCAACTCTCAGGACTCGTACTCAGCGCTAACAAGGTCTCACCCATGTCAGCATGCTCCTGACCACTCAGCATCGTTAACAAACTGTACACCATGTCCATCTTCGCCTCCAGTTGCTGCGAAGATCGTCGCGAATGGTCAGGACTGCTCAATACTCTATCCAAAGGTGCTCCGCCGGAACTTGAGGCGAAACTCATGACGCTTGTGTGGTCCTTGGTTAAAAAAGAAACAGAAACCGATAAATTCCGATTAAAGATTTCTTGCAATATATTTTTAAAATAAGAACGCGTTACGCAAGCAACATATGAAATGTAAATACGTATGTACGTCAAATTGCTAAAAATAAAAATACTATATAAATCATTTAGATAGGGAAATATATTTTACGAGTTTGAAATTCTAGAAAAAATCGAAGTGCCGAATATTACGAAGCTCTACTTACTCCACGATTGTTCAAACTACCGGAAACAGGCGCCCCATTCGTAGGTTCGGAATTCCACATGGTAGTCCTTTCAACAGGCCAAGTCCCGTGGTATAGATTGGCCATGCCTCGTGTCTTCTGCGAAATGGGCTCACTACTGACGGACATATGAGTGGCAGACGACGCTCTACCGTACTCATCTTCGCTACCATGATTGTCTGGGTCGGGAACGCCCAGACGATGTTCGTACTGTGAAAGGAAGCATAGCATATTTTAGAAAAAGGCGAAGAGTCGCTTGCTTTTGTATAACTCACCTCGTCGGTTGGATGTATTGGTACGCCGTTTAATCCGAGCGATTCCATAGTGAAATCCTCAGCAAGCGTGCGGTTCACATATTGGTCAGGAACATCATGATGAATCTGAAACATGAATTAGATTTTACAAAACCACCGTTTGGGTATGAAATGAAAATATGATGTGTTTATGCCTATGAAAAAATGATTAATAAAAATTATGTAATTAACCACACTACACACTACAATGAAAAACAACACCAAAAAGCGTACTCAACATTCTGTATATTGTACATTTATTATAAATACAAAGTATATTGACACTATTTTACCCGTTATTTGCTAATAAGGTCTTAAAAAAGACACAAATATAGAATATGGAGAAAAAAGACGAGATCGAAACTGAAATGAATAAATACACGGCCCCGCAGAGGAATAAAGGTTATGTTGTGGTTGTTTGATTTTATATAAACATTGCGCATTCTTCGTATGCAATACGTTGTATTATAATACATTTTGTTATACATTTTAAACGAGTGAATTTAATTTATTATTATCTTTTTGTCCTATTTTAGCAGTGCAATTGTTATATTTCTTTTTCGCAAGAAACAGAAATTTAATCTTATAACTTATGATGCCATGAGCCTATAGCATCATTCGAATAATCGCTTCTTCAATTTTAAAGGGCGCCTTTTACTACATTTTTTTTTTTAAATTTACATCGTTTGCAATTGACTTTTCGGGAGTTCTTACCAACCAATAGAAGGCTTAGTTTTCATACCATACTCCATCTGTTCGGTGAATAAAGTATAGAAAAAAATTGTAATTGCTTTAAGGTGTAACCTATTTTTGGGGTCCAGAAGTATGTGCAAAGAATATTGGACAAAAAATAGGTGTAAACGAAAGATTACCAGAAAAAGTTGATTTATTTTTTCAAACATCTCACCAGTTATTTTCGAGAACAAGTACTGTTGTCATAACCTATTGTTGTTAGTTGTCATCATTCACGTCTGGGAATTCTGGGAATAGTCTTTTAGTTTTTAGATCGTAATTCTAGATGGGCATAAAACTGCCTATAATGAGAGGTTACAGCTTCTTCCGTGATTTTTTTTTTTTAATTTAAAAAATTATTCGTTGAGATGAAAAGAGTAAAACATATAAGCCACCTCCATAACCATTAGAATGTTCACAAAATAATATAACAAATGCTTTGAAAGAACGAAAAACCTGAGAAAATCGTCGAAAACTATTGAAAAACAAAAAAGCATTACTAGCGATAGCAATAGGCCCCAGTGGTCTGACGCATCTGTTACGTCAGCATGGATAGGTGAATGAGCAGTGGTAAAGTTAGATTCGCATGCACGTGTTTGTTCAATTTAATATCAATTATTAGTGCTTTTAAGTGCAACTTTTTTATTTTATCTCTTATAATTATTTGTATGATCCGAAGGTACACACAACGGATCACCGGAAAAGTATTTTAAACCACCAAATATATTGGAGTCTTCGATATCCGATAAAATGGACGGGGTTGTAATAACGATTAATGGAGGTTAATGGACCTTTATCTCTGAACAAATAAAATTGCATACAACTTGTAAAGAAGGATATCGCTATTCAAACAAACACTTTACATAAAAGTTATCGCGGAAAACCAATGATCTGTTGGGTAGAAGAAAAACTTCTAATAATAGAAAATCAGGAACATTCACCGGTTAATGTATCTATTCTTGAATCTGGTAAAATACTAATAAATGTATATGTATATTTTATGCAACTAGTGACTTTAGACGGAAACTTGCTATATTAATTGAACAAATAAATATTAAAATAAAGTAAATAAGATATGGATATGCAAAATTATAGAATTTTTTATAAAATCGAATCGGGTGCTACGAAAGGCTCAGTTGATGACTGGCGCCTTCTTTTAACCGGAAGCCCTTCAAAATAATAATAAATAAAACTAATATTTCAGACTAAAACGCAAATTAAAAGAAGCGACCGATGTATCACGACCACCTATTGATGGTGACGTCACACTCCGGTCATATTCGACGATAAAGCACGGAGGCGGTAACATAATGATTTGGAGATATTTTTCATGGCTCTATATCGGTCCTCTCCACTGGGTAAAAGGAACCCTGACAAAAAAATATTTATGGTGAGGTATTAAGTGATGTTATCCTTCCGTATGGCCAGGAAGAAATACCAATTAATTATTACTTAAGTTTACAATTATTGTTTCCTTTGAGTGTACATCAAGTTGTAATTATCAGACCTATTGTTTTGTCCACTACAGAATGGCTATTTGTTTTTTACCTTATACCAATATATTTGTATGTTTTTGTAACTTAGAAATATTGTATTTTTGATATAAATATTAGATATGGACATAATATTATAGTTATTTCAGGAAACTTCTGATATTTATTTTGCTACACCTATCTTCCTGTCCACCACTGTATATCAAATAAAATATTTTACATCCCTTTTTGTACTATCAAATACGCACTAACGAAATATTCAAATAAATAGTCATTTTACTAATTGTAAAACTGATTGATTTGTGTTGCCTCTCCATTTAACATGCAATATAATTACTTGTCATACTGAACCCAATTTAAGAAAACACTTAACCATAAATTTGAATTACAAAAAAGCAAAATGTATTTTCGAATAGTAGAACTAAACATTCAGCTTGTAGCTTTCCAATATGCCAGAAACTAACTTCTAAAAAAAAAAACATCGTCATTTATTCAGTGGATAATATTTTTTTTCTCAAATTTTAACTATATCAACAATTTATAGACATCTAAGGTTTTTTAGTATTTAGAATTCAACTTTCGGACATAACCTTGGATTCGGTACAATTAAACAACACTCACTTCCTAATTGCCCCAATTCACTTTATTTCAAGCTCGTTATTCAAATTTTAAACACAAGAATTCGTGCAACAATCCACTAACATCAACGATTAACTGCACTGTATTTACAAATTACACTCTTAGATTTGTACTCGAAGGTAGACAATTTTAAAAACTAAAACCAACTTATTCAAACGGCCTCTCCTTTCCTTCTAATAAATGCCATTATCGAACATTCTGGAACGAAAAGAGGCATCTGGAAATAGGAACAGTTCTAATTTCATAAATTCAAGCAGCCAATCATAGCCGGCATTTATAATTTCAGCTAAGCTTTGTACAATTGCCTCAAGATGCCGCGACAATATCGTAACATATTCCGTGACAGTAGTTGATGGTATAGTTTTTATCCACATAATTAGCGAAAATATAACCACAAACGTATGCAACCTTCTTATTTTAAGTATTAGGCTGCATTTTTTTATTCAGCGGTTGGAGGCAGTGATCAGTTGTTGGTCTACGTGTTTCTCCGTCATAGCTGGATTTATGATGGACCGACCAATCAGACACTATTTTTGATAGATTGATAGATTTATGATGAGTCCATCATTTCTCAAACTTTTTGCTTTTATGTTGGTGGTTTCATGGATACATGGTGGTTGTTGATCTGTATGGTCTGCATAGGTTGTCACTTAAATTAAGGGGTATTATTCAGAAGATAATAGGTAGATGATAGAAAAATCATCAAAATTCTTAGCAATGTTGAAAAATGTTAGAATATTCTATTAACACTACAATGGTTACTAGTTACCAACAACGACAAAAGACGGTTGCTATAAAGAAAATTCTTATAATACATTGCGTAAAAAACATAGGTTGTAACATAAAATAATTATTATGCATAGACAAGTGCTTTCCCAAGTGTGAACTTGACCCTGGTGGTGGCCTAGAAATATCGATTGCTTTGCGAAATACATTTCCTTCCTTCCTTTCATTCTTTTAAAAGTAAAAGTTAAGCGAATCTCACGCACAATGCGGATCATTTCGCAATTCCAAGTCACAAACAATTCGTTCAAAATTGAGGAAATACCACACACTACGATTGCTATTCGGAATTATCTCTTATAAATACAAACCAGCATCTGTATTGTATTTATCCTTGTATACTACACGAAGCTGCATGTTACATGTTTATTATGTGCAACATACAACACTCCTGTACGGAAACGAATTGGAGATGTTTGTATTCTAAAACGACTCGCGTCATCCATTATTAATAACCTTACAGGAGATATCCGCCAGTGTAGGCGCCAATGGATACGAAACAAGCATCGCACTTCGTCAAGCAACGTTTCCGCATAGCGTCCATCGGGGACATCTTAGGAGATGTACACATTAATGTACTGATCCCTCAATCGAAAAAAACGACGACCTCAAATGAATAAAAAAGATTGATTTCAGTTGCGGGATTGGCACAGTTCGCTAATAGAAGTATTGCGAAGTTATCACTGACAGTAATTTTTGCTCATTTGTAATTTTAACCTTATAAGAAAAGAACGCGTACTTTTTTTCTAATTTTGTGTTAGAAAGTGAATAATACCTTTCCAAACAAAAGTACGGAAAATATCTGCTTATATTATTATTTAAAGAGTTACACCAAACTAGAAACCTTAGGTTTAGGACATTTGCAGTTAAAAATATGCAGAAATCTTAAGATATTTGTATTTAAAAATGCTATAGAACACAGACTTTTGACTTTTGTGACAACCTTCAATTACCATATTTCTTCTGTTTCAAGCATACTCAGGATCGCTAACTTTTGAAAATAAGAACTTTTTCAGATTCATAATCACTATTTCAATTTTTTTATTAGCAGACTTCATTGTACAGGCTGATTTGGTAGCGCTATGATAAAGTTTGGCAGATGATATCTAATGGGATTCTAATGGGATATGTCCGATCCTCTGTTGTTTCAAGGTCATAGCGTCTTAAAGATTTAAGTAATGTTGTTTATTTCATTTGAAGAGCGAGTCAGACAAGGATGTAGTTTCACTCCGATACATTTCATGGACACTTCATGGACGACATAATCGGAGATGCAGAAAAAAAAAAAACTAAACCATTATGAATTGGGTACAGAAATTTGGAAAGAATTGGTATCTCTCACTGTGGTTTTGCGGCTGATGTAGCTCTAATCATAAGTGAAAAATGGCTGGAAGAAAACTTTACATGGAATGACGTATTACTAAAGAATGGGGCGAAGATTCACAAATCCAAAACAAACGTGATGATAATATCGAGGGAAAAAAGGAAATATAAATAACACTAGAGAACCGAGAGAACAAGCAAATACGATTGGTGATGCTTGATTGAGAAATAGGAAAACACGAAAACGATATTCGTAACAGAAAAATTATGACACGTGAAAACTTTGACACTATGGGATAAACAATTTGCTTTTATCACAGCCAACTTATGATTACAAATGTGTAAAGGCTTATAACTCCGTAACTAAAACAAACGCATCCATATTTTGTTTTATGAAATAAACCATATTACTTATATCTTTAAGACGCTATAGCTTTGAAACAAAAGAAGATCGGATCTACGTAAAAAAAATCTTAGCATCGCATCTACTTTCATCTGCCAATGTTTGTCATAGAGCTAGCAAATCACTCTCTATTTTTCTTTTGTGAAGCCTATGGTCACGAAGTAACGAATAATTATGGTTTATGTAATCCAAACTTCTGTCTACCAAGTACCAATCCTCATGACATAGTTCCATAACCAGGCTAGTTATATTCAATAGCCGTAAGCACTTTCTCTAAGTTGGTATCGGAATTTCGGAAATAGATGTTACAGGTACAATATCTTCTTTTATAATACAGTTTTTGTCCAGACAGAAAACACGTTATGACAGTTAACCTTGCACAATGACAGTTAGCTAGCCATCCCGGCAATATCGGTAACATTAATATAATATAATCAAGCTAATGCCATGCCATAACGCTTCAATGGAGGAAACTGCCTCTAGGGACAACAGTTTGACGATAATATTTAACTTTATAATCCTAAAGTAACTGTATTTATTGTTTTGTCAATAAGTGTACATACTTGCAATACAAACGTATGTATGCATATACGGTCTTAAGTTGTGTCGCTGTCAAGACCACAACTGCTGCACCAGCACGTCCGCCGTTTGATGAGAAATGTGACACGACATCTGTTCGAGTTTCCGAAGGTTATTAAATCCACCCGTAGGTGTGGAGTCGCGGGAGATATTTACACAAACAACAATTAAATAGAATATATATAGAGGTAGGCGGTTTGTTTGTTAGGCGAATCGATAATTATCTAATCCATATTTGTATTATTTATTATTATTTTCAACCATTCAAGCCATGAATGAAATTGATCCTGTAAAGGTCGCAAGGCGATGACTAAGCCGTCGTAATAGCGAAATTAATTGGGCCGTTGGGTTTCGTAATAACGAGCAGAAAGGACGTGGGTTACTCAGAGTTGCGTAATACCACTTGCATTTCAATATGTATAATATTGGCGCAAATATAATAATTGCAGATTTTAAACAAACCATATACATAAATGTTATTTATAGTTTGTAAACACATTTGTCTAATTTATAGTATATAAAATAACATAAGACTAAAATATTGATTATCTATTTATTCTATTGCATCGTTAACATACATAACAAAGAAAGAATGTTATATTACCCTAATAAATTGAAGTAATTTCAGTTATAATAATGACGATAATAACCCAGTAAATTGCATTTTTTCTCGTCCACCAAGTGCCTAGTCGTAATAATTACTGATGAGTGATGAATTGTCCGTTGTTTGCGGAAGCGTTAGTCATCTTTCCTACGGCGGATTTTCATAGCCTGACTGGATCGTTAACTATACTTATACGAGTGGAGAACGTTTTGGCATCGGCTATTGACTTATTTCGACCGGTGATCTAGACGTTGTGGCTGTATTTTTATAAGGTGTTTAAGACTAAGAGGTTTATCTTCCAATATAAATGTCATTAAAACAAAGCTCTTCTTTCTTAATTGTTGTGTGTCAGTAAGTACAAAGGATTATTTTAATGGTTTAAGGTTTTTACGATCTTCGTAAAAATAAATCGGATATTTATAGATGACAAGTTTCTAAACAAATAAACAACAATTCTTAGGACTTAACCATGGATATTAACACAAATTAATCATTGTTATCGCTATACGGGATGATTCATTTTCGTTCCTCACCAGAGGATCTCGCTTATTATTGGATATAGAGGGTAGGTGTAAATTTGGTAAAGTTGCTAAATTTTGTATTTGTTATGAATCCGAAGAAAAAATTAGCCCGTGACAAGCGACGTTCGAGTTAAAAAAAAACTCATTTTCTTCTTTTACCTCCAGCACTTTTATTCGGCCTTGCAGAGAAAAACTAAAAACACATTCTCAAGGTCACTTTTGATCTTATATCTAATGGTGTACTCGAAATTTT